>RJWJ010004482.1:11990-75523 GCA_004363605.1 Indri indri
TTCTTAAATTTATTAAATGTTTCTAAGTGTTTTATTCGTTTTGCTGCTATTATTAATGGAATTGTTTTTAGATTGTTCAATGCTGGTGTCTAGAAATAAAATCAATTTTTTTTTTTTTTTTTTGGGGGGACAGAGTCTCACTCTCTTGCCTGGGGCGAGTGCCGTGGCGTCAGCCTAGCTCACAGCAACCTCAAACTCCTGGGCTCGAGCAATCCTACTATCTCAGCCTCCCGAGTAGCTGGGACTACAGGCATGCGCCACCATGCCCGGCTAATTTTTTTTTTTTTATATATATATTTTTAGCTGTCCAATTAATTTCTTTCTATTTTTGGTAGAGACGGGGTCTTGCTCTTGCTCAGGCTGGTCTCGAACTCCTGAGCTCAGAACAATCCGCCCGCCTCGGCCTCCCAGAGTGCTAGGATTACAGGCGTGAGCCACCGCGCCCGGCCTTAAAATCAATTTTTATATTGATTTTATATCCTGCAGACTTTTCTTGAACTCAGTTACTAGCTTTATAGTTTTTTAGTGGAATCCTTAGGGTTTTCTACATACAAAATCATGCCATCTACAAATAGAGATAATTTTACTTCTTCCTTTCTAATCTGGAGGTACTCTTAAATTTTAAGCTTTTTCTTCCTTTCATTATTTGGCATAAAATAGTGTTCCCTAAAGGATGGTGCTTTTACCACTGGTGATATATTAGGTTATTAAGTATGAAATGTCTGATTTCCTTAAGTACTAAGTTTGATAGTTGATATCTCTGACATTTCACTTTGACTCTTTTGTTTTATTTTTATTGTGAAGGTACATCCTCATTCTTTCAAATGCAGGGTTTGGTTTGTGATTATCTTTCAAATTTTTTTTAGAGCAATTTTTGTGAAACCATGGATAAGTAAAAAATTTGTGTTATTTTCAAATATGAGTTCTGTTGTGGAACTAGTGCAGTGCAGACAGCTTGAAATATCAATGAAGTGTTTGGGAAGGATGTGGCTAATGAACCCACAGTACGACGGTGGTTTGAGAAGTTCTATTCTGGTGATTTTAATCTTGAAAATGAGCCACGTGGGCGACCTGAGATCAAGGTGGGTAATGATGAGCTGAAAGCTGTAGTGGAAGCAAATCCATCTCAACCTATGTGTGAATTAGCAAGGTTTGACATTACTGTTCCAACAACATTCAACCATTTGAAACAAATCAGCAAGGGTAACAGTAGCCGATAGATAGATGAATAGATGGGTACCACATCAATAAAACAAGTGTCAGAAGAGAAATTTATCTCGAAGCTTGCCTTTCTTTGCTGTCATGACATAAAGCAAACTGTTTCTACACCATATTGTTACATGTGATGAAAAATAAATTCTTTTTGACAACTGAAAGCATTTGGCATGGCTGGATAAAGATGAAGTGCCGAAACACAGTCCAAAACTGAGTATTCATCAAAAAAAAAAAAAAAGCTAATGCTGTTTGTTTGGTGGTCCAGCACTGGTACAGCTTCATGAAACCTGGCCCATCGATTATGGTGGATGTCTCTTGCAACCAGTTGGATGAAATGATAAGGATGCTTGTGATTAAGCAGCCGAAATTGGTTAATAGAGACAGGCCAATCCTCTTGCAAGACAACACTCGACCATGTCACATAAACAATGCTGCTCAAACTATGGAGGCTGGACTTAGAAACTCTCCGTTATCCACCATATTCACCAGACCTTGCACCAACTGACTACCACTTCTTCCAGGCTTTGGACTACTTGCAAGGAAAAATATTCAATTCTCAGCAAGCTGTGGAAAATGCTGTTCACTATTTCATTGCCACTAGTTCTCCAGGCTTCTTCGCTGCTGGCATAAACAAGCTACAGTTAAGATGGCAAAACTGTGTTGATAGTTTAGGTGCATACTTTGATTAATTACACTGCTTCTTTTTGACATGTAATAAACTAAACTTTTGATTAAAAATCAGACATTTCATATTTAATGGCCTAATATTAGCTAACAGTATATGAATGGACATTTTTTTGTTTTGTGAATATTTAAATTCTTTGTATTTTATTTTAATGGGTATTAGAAAAAATATGATTAGTACTTCTAACTGACAATTTTATGGTGTCTGCTGAAATGTCCCTTTATCAGAATGGTGTTCCCTGAACATCCCATTAAAATAACACACCCTCTTCTCTCTTTTCCTCTATCTTGTGTCATTTTTTTCCCTTTATGCCACTTATCATCACTTTACATTTTATATGCAAACTTACACTGAAGCGTTGCACAGATGCGATACGTGTGTGCTTATTGTCTGTTTCTCTCCACTAGGGTGTAAGCTCCCTAGTGGGGAGAGACTTTGTTTTATCCTTGCTGGACTGCATTTGCCCTGGATGTGGGTACTCAGTAAATATTTGTTAAATGAATGAATGTTTATTGTTTAGAACAAGGTTAAATTTTTTTAAGAAAAGGAAATCAGTTTCAAGTTTATTCCAGAAAAATAAGTAGGTATACAAACATGGCAGAAATCAGAACGGTTATGTAGAGTGATAAGTTTGGGGAACTCCCTTAAGAAATGAGGAGAGGTGGGATTGAGGTGGAGTTTTACTTTTATTTTTTCATTTTCTGTGAAGTGGTAAGTTATCTGTTAGCTCGTAGACTCATCCCTACCAGCGGTCTGTGGAGGCTCTTAAGCTGTAACATATGGAGTTAAACATATGTGGGGAAGTGGTTTCTACCACCTGCCACAGAAACCCTCTCGGCTGTTTTGGAGGTCATCTGGAAGATGTTTGAGGTGCTTTTGGCTGCCCGCGGAAACTTGGCTTACAGGCCTTGTCTTCTTTTCAGGGCTCTGGGTTTGCAGAGAGCCGAAATGACCATGACTGCCAACAAGAATTCCAGCATCACCCATGGAGCCGGAGGCAGTAAGGCCCCTCGGGGGACTCTGAGCAGGTGGGTAGGGGAGCACTGGGGGATGGCATCAAGGGACAGCCAGATGTACATAATTACTGTCATCACTCTGACAATCATCCAGGTGACTGATCTAGGCCAGCTTGTGCTGACCATTAGGCAGAAGTCATTTTCTAGTTCTCTAAGTTTTCCTGGGAGATAGCAAACAGTAACCCTAAAACAAGCTTTGCTTGTGCTGTTGGAGATGGCTGGTGTTCAGCTACGGAGCTGGCAGGAAGTAACTGATGTTCTTCTGGCTATAACTGTTTCCCAGGGTGGGGGCAGTTTGGGACCTGTGCCTGAGCTAGGATGCACTGTAGTGATCGAGGCTGACCACACTGGGATAGGGGTGAGTAGGCAGTTACGCACATTAGCACTAGTTCTAAGCAGAAGTCCAGGCTTTATAAGAGTTCAGACAAACCACAGATTTTGGAATCATATAGAATTGGGTTCAAATCCATGCTCTAACTAGTTATGAAATAGTGAGCTCCCAGAATGTTTTCCTTTGCCTTTTAAAACCTTACTTACCTAATCTGTAAAATAATGATAATAGTACTTATCTCACAGAGTTGCTATGAGGATTAAGTGAGATAATATATGTCTTTGCTTAGCATAGTGACTGGCATAAAGCCACTCAGTAAGTATTAACTCTCTCCTTGTGATGAAATCAAAGCTTCCAGAACTGTCAGATAGATGTACAGTGCTCTCACTAGGGCTTCTTAGGTCTTGGCCAAGGCTGGATGCTGAGGTCCTAGAAGAACCTTTAGTCTTTTTTTATTAAAGCCACATACTTTTGATAGCCCCTTCTGCTGAATCTCTGGTGGAAAAATTTGGCTTTTGGGACCTCAGCCACTAGAATGAATTGCTGTGAGAAGGACACTCAGCTTTGTTTATGCTCACGGCTGGTTTCTTCCTGGATGTCTGGTCTGTGCAGTGCTAGGCTGAGTCCTCTGTGGTGTGGTCAGAGGCAGTGGTAGATGTTTGGTTCATTTAGAACTGGAGTCCAGATACAGTTAGTACAATAGGGCACTGGATATAGCCCTTGGGGAGTGATTGGCATGAAGGAGGCAGAGGTTCTCCATACCATACATACATACATACATGCAGGGCTTGTTTCCAATAGAAACAGTCAGGATAGACTGTGCCAACCAAACAGGGATTGGTAGGCTCTGACTTGTTAAGTACCTAAGAGCTTGGGACTTAGCCAAACAAATTGAATATCCACTTTGTGGCAGCAAGACCAATAAGAACACTCCCTGCCCCTGCCCATTTGATCCCTCTAACCTAGACTGGTGTTGCTGGCATACCTGCTTCCCTGAACTGGGTAAGGCTGGGAATGGCAGGGGCCCGCAACTCCTTGCGTAAAACAAGTGGAGAAACTGATGTCTTCCACAACATGTTGGTGGCCAAGGCAGAAACAGTTTGAGATCTCAGAGTCTTTGTCTCCCATTGCCTGCTCCTAGGAACCACTTTTCTGGGCTCCTATTAGCCTGGTGTCAGCCTTTACCATGGTTGAGTTGGCAATGGAGATGGGAATTAAGGTTCCCTTTTTTTTTTTTAACATCAGACTACTGTAGAGGTAAAACAAACATATGTGATTGTATATTTTTATTCTTAATTTTAAAGAAATGGTATATTCAGAACCCCAGACTCCTTTGAGGATTCATTTTTTTTCTAATTTCCATCATATAGGGGTGGGCTGAAGGGTTGGGAGATGCAGTATTTACACCAAGTTTCAAAGCAGAACCAAGACTGCTGACAGGTGCCCCAGTTTCTATTTGGAATACATGCCTGCGTGTTTCTAAATGTTTTCAGAAATCACTGTTCATTTAGCTTCCCCGCACGCTTGCCATCATAACATATTGGATGATGTATGAAAATATCTGAGCCTCAGATGTGCCTTAAAAAAGCATCTTTCCAGACTCCCTTCTCAGTCTTCGCTTCCTTCCTGCCACACTTCTGCTTCTCTTCTCCCCTCCTTCCTTTCCTGGGAACCTGGCTTTTGTTGGGGAGTCATAGGCCTCTGTAGCTATCTACACCCTTCTCTTAGAGGCTACCCCTGGGCTGTAGGTATTGTTTAGAGATTGTGTTCTAGTGGTTTCTTTGGCTGCCTTCTCCCGACCACATCTGGGTGTGTTCTTTGGGCTGGGTAAGGCAGTAAATCCAGTAAATCACTGGTTTAAGTCACTGGAAGGCATTGTCAGTGAACTCTGAGGGTTCTCCTAGGTGCCAGGCTCTGTGCTAGACACTGAGCGACAAAGAGGAATGATCCATTCTCCGTCTCTAAGGTGTTTATAACTTGGATCTATGATGTTGGCACCTGAATTTCTTAGTCTGACCTTTGAATAGCTGTTTGGCTGGGGCCCTTTTGTCATTGCTAGCCCAGGAGTCCAAGGAGGAGGAGACTTCTTGGTTCGGCCAGGGCTTTGGTTGGGGAGGGGAGGGGTGCCAGGCCTTGGAAAGCTGGGCCTTTGACACCCTAGCTGAGGCATTTGTATCTAGCTTTGATGGAAAAGGGAGCTCTGGGGCACAGAACACTTGGCAGGGATAGGCAGACAGAACCCAGCAGAACTGTCAAGATATGTATTTGCAGTGCTGTATCCTTAATTTGCGTAAGACTTCACCTGGTGCTATCACCAACCCAGTCTTGGTTAAAGATCCTGGATTCCAGTCCCTAGGTTTTCATAGGAGTTTTGCTAGTTTATTCCCTTTCTTTACCTTTGCAGCCCAGTCTTGATTTGGCAGGAATATGTAGGAGGGGGAAATCTAAGCCTTTGCATTTGACCGCCTAAGTTTTGTTGTCTGTCGTGTCTTGGTCTCCTAGAGCAGGTTTCCTTCTCTTTGTTGGTGAGGCTGAATGGGCATACTGTTTCCCCCTTACCTGCCAGATACACCTTCCCAACAGGCTGTTCCCACTTCAGCTCACAGGATATGGTTGCATCCACCTCTTGGGGTGAGAGGTGGGAGTCTCAGAGCTTCTCTGAATTCCAGAGGTCAGACTTTATTGTGTTGGTGTCGATGACCTGGGGTGGGACTAGAAGCAGCTTGGTGACTTGCGAACAAGGAAGTATTATGTTTAGAGCTAATTCAGCTGCCTGGATGGGGTGACCTTTGCCACTTGCTACTCTCAGATTTCACTTATTTGCTGTAAGACCTGGCAGATGGGGGAGGGGTGGGGGTGGGGGTGGGGGTGGGGAGTGCTCTTCTCAGAAGACCTGCTGTGCATGCTGATTTCCTCCGCAGCTTCTTCCCTTTGAAACTCCAGCACTTGGGTCATTGCAACTCGGAAATACAGGCCGTCAGTCTTGTATTTGGGAACCTTGCTTACAATTGTACATGTGGGAAATCTGAGTATCTGTGAGAATATAGACTTATTGAGGCAAGGACTTCTTTCTGTGTTCCCAGAGCCTGAAACAATGCCTGGCACATAGAAGACATTAACTATTTCTTGATCAGTTGACTAGATGGCTGGGAGAGCAACCTCTTAGAGCATAGGCTATTGTGCTGTTCAAGTCCTTGTAGTACCTTCCAATGGGTCTTCTTAGCTTTGGACTCTCTTTCTATCCAGTCTGTAGATTGTTAGGAAGGCAAAGCTGAAAAGGGGCTTTAGAGCTAATTCACTCTAACCCATTTTATTTGCATATTAGGAAACTAAGGCATAGAGAAAAGGAGGTACTCCCTAACGATACAAAACTAATGGGAAGAAAAGCTGAAGCCTACCTCTCTTGATCCTTCTGTTATTTTATTATGTCACTAGATTCACTTCCCCATAAATATTGCTGTTACTGGCACCTCCCTGCTCAAAAACTACAGCTGTCCATGATAATGTCTAACTGAGTGTGGTTTGCAAGGCTTTCCGTGATCTGGCTGTGATCTTTCTTTGTACCCTTATCTTTCCCTGATCTCTAATGCAAACCTTAAATTTCTGCCAGTCTGGATGCAAATGTTACTTCTCTCCCAGTGCTTTTCTTGAACATGCAGCTAGGATGGATGTCCCACCCACCCTGCACTTACTTAGAATCCTTGGTTTGGAGCCTCCAAATGGCAGTTATCATGCAGTACCTCATAGGGGGATATTTGTGTGGGTCTTATTTCCCCTACTCAGTTGGAACTCTGTGGAAGCCCAGCATATACTCTGTTGGAGTATTAGAGTTGGGAGGGATCTTGGGATACATCTAGCTCAGTCACTTCCATTACGTATGAGGAAGCTAAAGCCCACACAGCTAATTGGCAGTGGAGCCATAATTTCAAATCACATTTTCAGGTTTTTGTGCAAAGGATGGCCTCAGTTTGTGATATGGTGAAATCGAAGATGGCTTGAGGTCCCACTGCCAGAGTGGGTACAGATTTGGACCCTGTGCCTTAGATTTCACAAACAGGGTAAGAGCTTACAGAAAAGAAAAATCTTCAGAGAGTAGTAGCTGTGGGTAAAAGATAGTATTGCAGAGCCTGTCCTGGCCATGGTAGGCAACCCCTCCGGAGGACCCGTGGCCTCAGCCCCTGTTACCCAAAGTGCTTCCTAGAATCCAACCATGATGCCATCATTACTGTTCTGGTTATTTATTGCTGTATAACAAATGACCCCAAACTTAGTGGCTTAAAACAATAATAGTCATTTGTTCTGCTTGTAAATTGCAATTTGGGTAGGGCTCAGCAGGGAAATCTTGTCTCTCTGTTCCTTCCAGCGTCAGTTGCTGTGGCTTTTAGTTTGGCGGTGACTCAGTGCTAGGGACTGGAGTCATCTGAAGGCTTACATGTCTGACAGTTGATGCTGGCAGTCATCTGGGACCTCAGCTGGGAAACACCTCATGTTGCCTTTACATGTGGTTACATGTTTTCACAGCATGATATCTGGGTTCCAAGAGTACACATCCCAAGAGAACAAGGCAAAAATGCATGGCATTTTAATGATCTGGCTGCAGAAATCTAATAGTGTATTTTCTGTTATACTGTATTAATAATAAGAGAATAACAAAGGGTTGCTTAAGTTCAGGGAAAGGGAAGATAAATACAAAACTATGGGATAAGTTGTGATACCTGTCTTTGGAAAATACAGTGTGCCACAATCTGCCCTCTGGTCACAATTCACATCCTTCCCAGATGCAAAATATACTCAGTCTCTCTCCTAAGATCACAGGTCTCATCCTATTAATGGCATCAGCTCAAAGTCTAGAATCTTGTCATCAAAATCAGGCCCAAGTATAGATGAGACTTTCTGGGTGCAATTCTGTTCATTGGGTGCAGCTCCTTGAGTACTGTTTGTCGTGTTTTAAAGACCTGTAGATTAAAGAGAATATATATCTGCCACCCAAAATACACTGGTGGGACAGGCCTAAGATAACCACTGTAGATGCTTTTTTTCAAAAAGGGGAAAACAAGATGCACCTAGCAGTGACTGGCTCTTTGTAATTCTTATATTCAGTGAGGCATCTGTTGCTAATTCCTTGATTGGATCTTGGTTCTACTGCCTTAATTCATTTACCTTGTCTCTAGCTCCACCCTCTGGGCTTTTGGTTCTGCCCTCTGGGTCATCCTTTCTTTTCTGTAAAAAGTAGCTCGTTATTGTAGGTAAGTAGTTTTCTCCATCTGCTCTGTGCCGTAGTATGTTAAGGGTCCAAAGTTGTCCCTTCATTTTTGTACTGTGTCTGTTCTTTTTAGTCCAAGCTAGTATACTTCCTTTAAAAACTTCATGAGGCTAGGCGTGGCAGCTCATGCCCATAGTCCCAGCACTTTGGGAGGCTGAGCTGGGAGGATTGCTTGAAGCTAGGAGCTTGAGACCAGCTTGGGCAACATAGCAAGACTCATTCTCTACAAATAAAAAAAAAATTAGCTGGGCATGGTGGCATGCACTTGTAATCCCAGCTACTTGGGAGGCTGAGGCAAGAGGATCTCTTGAGCCCAGGAATTCAAGGCTGCAGTAAGCTATGATTGTGCCCTTGCATTCCTACCTGGGTGACAGAGCAAGACCCTGTCTCTAAAAAAATAAAAAAAAAAACAAATAAAGCATACAGTTTGAGTTTTCACACACACTCAATAAAACCATCACTGTAATCTGGAAGCCATTTCTTAATTTGAGAATTTTTTTCCTGTCTAGAGTGACTGGCGATGAAAAACAGTTTTATTTTCTGACTCAGCAAGCCCTTTCTCATTTATATTTCTTTAAATTTTGCTTGAAAACTGAACAGTTCCTTTTTTTTTTTTTTTTTTTTTTTTTGAGACAGAGTCTCACTCTTTTGCCCAGGCTAGAGTGAGTGCCGTGGCATCAGCCTGGCTCACAGCAACCTCAAACTCCTGGGTTCAAGCAATCCTTCTGCCTCAGCCTCCCGAGTAGCTGGGACTACAGGCATGTGCCACCATGCCCGGCTAATTTTTTCTGTATATTTTTAGTTGTCTGATTAATTTCTTTCTATTTTTAGTAGAGACGGGGTCTCGCTCTTGCTCAGGCTGGTTTTGAACTCCTGAGCTCAAACAATCCGCCCGCCTCGGCCTCCCAGAGTGCTAGGATCACAGGCGTGAGCCACCGCGCCCGGCCTGAACAGTTCCTTTTTAGCTCATCTCTTTTCTCTTTTTCACTGTAGGCAGCTAGAAGTCAGATGGCATCTTTAGCACTTTGCTTGTAAATCTCCTTTGCTAGTTTATCAAATTTATTAGCTATATTTCCTATTTTCTATATTACCACAGACGACAGAATCACCAAACTTTTCAACCCTATAAGGGTCCCCTTTCTTCCACCTTCCAATAACATTTTCCTTACTTTCCATTAATCCCCTACTGACAGCTCAAAAGCCAATGTTTTAAGATTTTGTTTCAGTAGCCACCCCACTTACAGGTACCAAAATCTGTTACAGTTATCTACTGCCAAATGACAACCGTTTATTATGCTCCCAGACTCTATGGGTTAGAAATTCAGCCAGAGCACTGCGGGGATGGCTTGCCCCTGCCTCGCGATGTCTGCCCTGGGTAAAACGACCTCGCGGCTTAGGGTGGCTCACGGCAAGGGGCTAGTATCACCTAGAGGTGCCTTAACTTTCATGTCTGGGGGTTGATGCTGGCTGTTGCTGGGTCTTTTCCTGGGACCGTCAGCTGGAACACCTACATGTGTCCTCTCTACCTGGCCTGGGCTTGCTCATAGCATGGGAGACAGGATTTAGTAGCTGCTAGTTTCTTGAGTCCTGGGCCTGAAAAGTGGCATGGTGTCATTTCTACTGTATTCTATTAGTTAAGCAGTCACAAAGACCAGATTTGAGAGGAAGGGTTATTTGGACAGCAGGCTTGTCAAAGAATTTGGGGACCAATTTTTAAAATCACTACAAGTGCTGTTGGCCTGGTTTCCTAGAACTGGGTTTCTCTTTCTCTTGGCTTTGTATAATTTCAGGCTCTGCTTTATACAGAAGCCCAGTTTTTACTGGAGTAGGGAGTGAGGGATTTTCTTGTTAGGCATCAGTAGCCTCAGAGAGGGCTTCTCCATTGTAAGTACTCTCTCTGTGTTCACTGCTGCTGCTACTTAGAAGGCTTGGGGTTCCTACCCAGAGAAGAGTTCACCAATCCTCTTTGTGCATCCTTAGAAATCAGCTGGGGGGCAGACAGGTATGGCTTTGGTAGATTCTTAGATGTGCTTTCTGGGTGTGAAAAGGCAGCTCAGTTTGTGCTGTGACCCTGGCTACCTTTCTACTTACCCTGACAAGCTGTGAGGGCCCTTGAGAGTCTCTGTAGATGGTGGCCTAGACATAGCCCTGGTTGGAGGCTGAGGCTGCCCTGGATCCAGGATCCTCCCAGCCATTGGTGATGAGATTGCTTTGGGAGCAGGAAGGCCAGGCTGTGAGTGTCACCCTGTCTTTTGTCTTTTTATTGGGACTTTTCTGGAATGGGATGTCAGTGAGAGTTAGCAGACAAGCCTCTGCTCTGGGCTGGGGAACAAACACCTGGACTTGCTAATAAGACTCAGGCAACCTTTCTCCTTTTTCTCCTTCTCTGTACTCAGAGTGTGGCCTTGGGGTAGCACAATGAGAATGCTCTCCCCAGAGTTGGGGCAATTGCTGAGTGGTGGGAGGATGCTGATGCCAGCTTCAGCATGGGGAATGGCTACCTCCTGAGCAGTTTCATTTGAAGCAGGCTACATACCTGCTTAGTAGGGATGGAAGTATATTGGAAGCTGGGCCCTGTGTGACCTTAACCTGAAGACAGGCAGGCTCACTTCTTGACATTCATAGCATATCCTAGTTCCTCTGGGGCTATTTCCTGGACTTCTAGGACTTTTCCCTAACTGGCTCCAACTTGGTCTCTTCCTGTTACTAACACTTGTAGTAGCCCTGTGACCAGAAAAAAAAAAAGCAACTTCGAGCATTCTGAGTTCAGAACTGCCTTGTCATCAGGGACTAAAGGCAGCCTTCCCTCCAAAAAATATCCCTTGGTGCACTTGACAATATATGGGGCATTCCTGAGCACAATTGCTTCCTGCTGTGTCCCTTGAGATGGGCCCGTGTCTCTAACCCAGGGGTTGGGTCATGTTCATATGAGAGTACCAGAGGGCATATTTTGCACTTTAACTCTCACTTTCTGTCTAGGTGTGTGCATGTGTGTGTACATACACATGATACTTTCTCTTTAAATTTATCTCTTTCCATACCTTAGTTCATACTCTTTCTATCCTACTTACTTGTTTTACATATATTTGTTTCTGTGTGTATGTGTGTTTATGGTTCTCTGTTTCTTTTAAATTTTACTTTACATTCTCTCCCTCTTTCTTTTATCTGTTTATCTTATTCCATCTCTCCTGAAAATGTTGGTTTTGGCCAGCTGCATGCTGTGTTGGCATCCATGCCTGTGCTGAGCAGCAGAACTGGCTGCTTGCTGGCAAGGCCGTGGCACAAGTGCCCAGTGCCGCAGTGTCTGCCTCCCGGGGGCATACTCTGGGATTGTCGAATAACAGAATGAGAGATGGTAAGAGCAGAGTCTTGGGTATCTGTTGGCTGCTTCATATTTGCTTTTTAAAAATACTTCTTTTACCTTTATGGAATTATTTATAGTGTTCAAACACTGTTAACAAATATATATCATCTTAGTCATATAGCTAGTATGTGAGGATACTCAAAGTAAGTGTTTTCCCCATTTTATGGGTAAAGAAACTGAGGCTCAGAGAATTTAGGTGATTTGCCCATGAGCACGCCCAGGATGTGATGGAACCAGGGCCCAGGTCTCTAGACTGTTGAGGTCAAGTATATAATTTTTGCCTTATGGGAGAGGGCTTTGGGGGCTGACAGCCGTACTGGGCTGTATTAAGTGCTTTGTGTACCTTTCTGTGTCGTTCTTCAGGTCATAAAGCACAAAGAGAGAGGCAAGGAAGTCTGTAGATAATGTCCTGGGCAGGCATAGGGTAGACCTAGGTTTTAACTATTTTTTCATTCATTCATTTAGCCATTCAACACAAATATATTAATTCCTGCTAAATTCTAGGTGTGGTGCAAAGTACAAGGGATATCAGGATTAACAAGATACAGTCACCACCTTCAAGTAGGTCCACTCATGGTCAAGTAAGGGAGAGGAAGCCTTATGGTACAATGATGTGTTATATATGCCGTAACGGATATTTTTCCAGGCACAGCGGAGGCATCCAAACCAAAATTGGTCATTTCCACCTGGGTAAAGGGCATAGGGTGTGAAAAAGCGAGGAGTTTGATGTGCCTAAGGGTGGGATACAGGTTTGGTCTGGAGGGAGAAATAGTATGAGATGATGCAAGGAAAAATAGGGGGACCTTGTCAACAGTGCTGGCGAATTTGCATTTTATTCTGTAGATGGTAGGGAGTTTCAAGCATCATCAGTCTTGCATTTTAGAAAAATGTCAGAAGATGAGTGGATAAACCAGAACTGGGTTAAGAATGAAGGCAGAGAGAGAAGTTAAGAGACTTTTAATAGTCCTGGTGAAAGATAAGATCTGAACCAAGGAAGTAGCAGTAGCAGTGGGGTTGGGGGCAGGGGGTTAGATCTGAGAGATGTTAGGAGTAGAATGGAAAGGGCTTAGTCATCAAGTAGATCAGCGTGTGGCGGGAGGGGGCCGGATCCCGATGCTTGAAGGAGGGGGAAATAACAACCTTTTCTCCCTCAATGTAATGGGCTGGGAAACATGCAGCAGTCAAAGCCAGGGGTGACGGACGCATAAGGCAACACAGGGATGAGACCGTGTGAGAAGACACCCAGCTCAGCTCAGGTGGGTGGGGAAGAAGGTTCCCCAGTCTCAGGCCAACCTTTTTAGATGGGCATCGGCTCCCCACTTCCCTTGCTGCCTGCTAAAGGGCATCATCTGCATTCGTGCCCTCTGCGTCCTGTATTGACAACTTTTCTCTCTCTCCTGGTTCTCTCAAGCTTGCAGTGATATCTCATAGCTCAAGTTAACGAGGAAAATGCTTCTAGTATGCCACATTTTCCTCATTATCACTCCATTTCTTTGTTCCCTTTTTAAGGGAAACTCTTTGAAAGAGTTGTCTGAATTCTCGTCTCTACTTCTTCTCTCATTTTCTTGTATTTCTTCCAGTCAGGCTTCTCTTCCTACCTCTCCACCAAAACCTCTCTTTATAAAGTCGCAGTGATCTCCACGTTGCCAAATCTAATGATCATTTTTCAGTCCTTCCCTTACTCAGTTGTTGGCAGATTTGACTCAGTTGATCACTCCTTATTTCTTACAGGTCTCAAGACATCGCTCTTCATGGTTTTCTTCTTTCCTCCCTGAACGCTCTTCTCAGTCAGGCTCCTTGACTAGTTCCTTCTCCTCGTCTGGACCTCGAAGCACTGGACTGTCCCACAGCTCAGTCCCTGGACTTCTCTAGCTGCACTTACGCCCTAGATGATCTCATTTGGTCACATGCTTTTAAATAATATCCATATACCACTACTGACTCCCAAGTTGAAATTTATAACCTGAACTCCTTTCTACCAGGTGCTCAGGCCAAAAATCTTGACGTCATCTTTGACTTCTGTTTGTCTCTCACACCCGTCATCTGGTTTATCAACAGATGCTGTTGGCCCAGCCCTCAAAATAGATCCATCTCTGGCTGTGTGCGGTGGCACACATCTGTAATCCCAGCATTTTGGGAGGCCGAGGTGGGAAGATTGCTTGAGGCCAGGAGTTCAAGACCAGCCTGGGCAACATATCAAGACCCTGTCTCTACAAAAAATAAAAGAATTAGCCAGGTATGGTGATGCATACCTGTAGTCCCAGCTACTTGGGAGGTTGAGGCAGGAGGATCACTTGAGCCCAGGAGTTTGAGGCTACAGTGAAGTATGATGCCACCACTGAACTCTAGCCTGGGCAACAGAGCAAGAACCTGTCTCTTAAAAAGAGAAAATCCATTTGTACTGCTAGCATTCTAATCCAAGCCACCATGATCTCTTGTCTAGATTGTTGTTGGAGTGGCCTTCTAACTAGTCTCCGTGCTGCCAGCCTTGCAGTCCTGCATTTCGTCCTCTGATGTGAAGTCAGATCATGTCACTCTCCTGCTCACACTCCTTCAGGAGCTTCCTTCTCTTTCAGAGTACAAGCCCAAGTCTTACCATTGGCCCATGGGGTCTTCTGTGATGTGGCCTCTGGTGTCTGTCAGATTCATCTCCAGCCCACTCTTCCTCTTCTCTCTCCGCTCTGGCCACATTGGCTTCCTTGTTGGCCCTGGAATACGGTAGGTACACAGTTGTTTCAAGCCTTTGCCCTACTGCTCTTTCTGCCTGGAGCATCCTTCCCCCGGGTAAACACATTGCTCACTTCCTTCAGGTTAGGGGCACATGTTACCCTGGCAGAGGGGCCTTCCCTGATCTCCCTATATAAAACAGCAACTCATTCCCACTGTTAATCTCTTATCCCTTTGTCCTCCTTTATTCCTCTTTGTTGGCCCCTTAACAGTCTCACAGGGTTGATTAATTGTCTGCTCACTCTAAAACAAATAAAGCAACACTGTGTCCCTCCACTAGAATGTAACCTATAGAAAAAGAGACATCTGTTTTTAGTCTCTGCTGATCCTTAATGCCTAAAATAGTGCCTGGAATATATTTGGTGCTCAGTATATACTGGTTGAATAGATAAAGAGCCAAAGAGTGTTTTAAGCCTGGTGGGGCTGGCACACTGTGGTCTGGGTGATAGGTGACTTCCTTTGTTCAGGTTCAGAGAAGGTTAGCAAGGAGCTGTCCTGGGAACCCTGAAGACATGAAACCAGACTGTCAGTGGCAGAGTTGTGTGCCCAGACCCAAAAGAAGGCTTTGCTTAGGTGCTGGCTTCCTGGGGCAGCTGGGATCCAGGCACTGCCATTCTCTTGGCTGTGGTTTCCTGTCGTCCAACGGGGGAGAATTATCTTATTTTCACTTCCAGTCTGCTTGGAGAACTAGGGAACAACTAGAGAGAGTGAACATGAAGCCCAAGACTGAGTATTCTCTCCCATGCATGCCAGGAGACACGAGGTGCTATGTAAACTCATTATCACAAAGATCCAAGCATCCTGACACCTGGCCCCCGTTGTGTCCCACCTGAAGCTTCCCTGCTCTCTAGGCGACAGTTCTCCTGAGCCCTCCCTCCACTTGGGAGCAAAGACTGATGGAGGCTTATTCTTGGGATTACAGAAGTACCTCCATTTTTAGGGAATGTTCCCAATAGAGCATCAGAGCCTGTAGTAATGAGAGAGATCCAGTCCAAATGTCATGGAAGCTGGTCTGTGGGGAAGTGGAGGAGAGAGGTGTGGAGATGGAAGGCCCAGGCAGTGCTTCTGCTCTGGGATGGGGTGGGCCAATTATATGCAACCCTGGCCTTTCCCACTTGTGTCATTTTACTACTGCAATATAGCAAACCACCCTAAAATTTAGTGGCTTAAAACAAGTTATTATTTCTCACATTTCTGTGGGTTTTCTGGGCAGTTCATCTGCTGGTTTCCCCTGGGCTCACTCATGTAGCTGAGTTCAGCTGTATCCAAGACGGCCTCACTCATGGGTCAGGCAGTTGGAGGCTGGCTGTTGACTGAGGTGCCTCAGCGTGGTCCATGTGACCCCTCATCCTCTAAAAGACTACAGTGGCTTCCTTATGTGGTAGTCTCAGGGAAGCATTCTAGGTGTTAAAAGGAGAAACTGCAAGGCCTCTTGAGACCTCAAGTTTGGAATTCAGACAACTTTTAATTTCTACCACCATATTCTATTGGTCAAAGCAAATCACAAGGTCAACTCAGATTCAAGGGGCAAGGAAATAGACTCCATCTACCTTTCCATAGCATGGGCTGCAAAGAATTCATGGCCATATTTAATTTATTGCTCCCGCCATTTAGAATCCGAGGACAGAGGCAAACTGACAAGGTTTCCCAGGTGATGATTCTGAATAGCCATCCCATTGTTAGTATTAGCAATTGTGAAGCTAAGATCGAGCACTATGTGTTAGACACCAAGCTCGACGCCTGATTTGTATTATTGCTGTTTCTCACAACAATCCTCTGAGATATGTAGTCTTTAACCTCCATTTTATAGTTAAGGAAACTGAGGCTTAGAGAGAGAAAGTTACTTGCTTAAAGTTATGTAGTTTGTACATGGCTACGCTGAGACTTGAACCTAAGGCTGTGATGTTCTTACGAATGACTAGCCTAGCATAACTTGGTAAAAAAAAAATACGATAATTTACATTTTACATCCATAGTCTAGTTTGTCCATTATGACAACCGTGTGATGTAAAAGGTAGAACAATTTTGAGGAAATGAAACTGGGATGCTCAGGGTGAGTACATTCCTAATAAGAGGTAGAATCAGGAACATATAGAGAGATAGCAGTGAATTCTACCCTCAGCAAGACCGTCAGCCCCATGAGGGCAGGGCCTTATCTATACTGTTCACCAGCTTATCCCCAAGACTGCGGAGCAAGTGAACAAGTGCCACCTTCTCTGTGATGAGCCCAGGGGTGCCTGGGCTCCAGGTCAGCATAGGCAGGCCCCTGTTGGTGGAGTGCACGGGGCCTGGCCTGTGTGGGGAGGCTGGGCAGCGGCACTTGCAGCCATGGGCCCACATCAGCAGTGATGCCAAAGACAGGATCTTAAAAGGAAAGGGCCAGTCTGCTCTCTGTTTTGTGCTTCATGAGAGGAGAGAAACAAAACCTCAGTTAAAGCAGCCTAGGCACTGAGAGAAATTTCTTAACCTGTAGGGATTTATTCATGCTGGAACCACTAAGGGAAGTTATAGAATCATTCTTTCTGAAAGCATGCTGGAATCAGATGGATCAGAGGTGCTCAACCATTTGGCTGTCCCACCTGTGGGAGCCATGCCCCATACCGCCATAAATAACAGTGGTTCCACGAACCAGTGATTTCTTACCTTGGGGACTGGGGAGACACATCCTTAGGGGAGCATATAGCAAAACGTCTGGAGTGGGTAAGGCATGTGTGGTTTAAAAAGGCTTCCCAAGAGATTTTGAGTCTCATTAAGTACCAGTCATCGTCCACTAGAATTTAAGCATTTCACGAAGACATGAATTTTTATCTGTTTTCTTTATTCTTGTATCTGGCACCTAGAACAGGGCCTAGCACATAGTAGGTGCTCACTAAGTATTTGTTGAATGCATAAACCAATGATATGGTCCTTTATTAAATGCATCTTTTCTTACCTCTGTTGAGAATAGCTGAGAGTTCTTAGTGTAGCCCAGGCACTCATTTGCATAGGGGGCTGGGCTGACAACCTTTTGCTTCTCTGGTTCTGTAAAATAAATAAGAGAGACCTAGGGCCTCTGTCAATTGTGAGTAGGTTAGTATCTCCGCAGGCTCAAGCCTGGCACATTGCCCTGCTGCTGCCTACCCTAGGGAGGGCTAAGGCTTATTCTGTTCACACCTCCTCACTGAGCAGAGTCTCTTTGGTCATTGGCTTGGCTGGGCACTGAATTTCTCTCATCTGTGCCCATGTACACATGGGACGGCTCTTGTTTGACTTGCCCTTTTAAAAACAACTTAAGCATGTTGAGGTTTCCTGTCGATCGGGGGCAGCCAGAAGCCTGTGACCCAACAGGGAATTGTTGGCCAATCCCTGACTTACCCAAGCTCCAGTTTTCTGTGTGTGATCAAGCGGTGACAGCAGCCTGGCTCGGGGGCAGCTGGCTGCCTTCCTGGGGATGGCATGGCACTCTGGAGCCTGCAAGGCTGGACAGCCCAGCATTGAGGGCCATGGCATTAGATCAGGTAGGCCTTTGTAGCAAGCAGTGTTGGGGAAAAACCTGCTGTCTTTGAACTAAAACTGTTTGGAAAGAATTCTGAAAGTCGAGAGTGATTAGCTTAGTAGACCACTAGAAAATAGTTCTCTTCAATAAACTCACTTGCACCTTTTCCTTTTTTTGCTCATTGTTCTCTGAGCATCTTCCAGATGCTGGCTGTATGTCCCTTGACCTAAAAAGAAATCATGGTCTAGTAGGGAAGACTAAGAGGTCCTTCATACCTTTAAATGCTGAATTCTAGACAGGGGGGTGCCCAGTGCTGTGGAGATTTCTGTCTAGGGTCTGGGTGTTCCACAAAGATAGCAGAGGCTCTGCCTCCTCTTTAGAAAGGCAACCCAGCCTAGTGTAAGTTCATGTCCTGGCATCACTTACCAGTTGAGTGACCTTGGATGAGATATTTAACCTCTCTTTGCCTTAGTGTTTTTCATTTGTAAAATGCATGTCATAGAAAAGTGATAACCTTACAGAATTTTTGTGAAGGTTAAATGAGTTAATATATGTAAAAACATTTATTTAGAACTGTCCCTGTATTTGCTAAGATCTGTTTATGGATTTAGAGCTGGGAACGGCTGACGCTCATTGGATGTCATGACCCTGCGGGAGGCTGGAGCCGCCCGAGGAGTTGGTCTGCCTCCCCGTTAGCCTCCTCATGGAGAGAGTGGAGAGGACTCTTCCTGAGGGGCCCTTCTGACCTTTTTGAGGCCCTCAAGGATCCTAATTCTGATCAGGACCCAAGATGAGGAAGCAAGATCTTGTGTCCAGTAGCAGAAGTTTCAGGGGAGATAGGGCCTTGTTACGGGGAAAGAGCAAAGGGTTTGAGTGTACATATCTGGGTCTACTTCAGAAAGTAGCATGCTAGCGCTGCCTGTACCAGCTCAGGAGAGTTGGTCATTAGCATCTCTTCTTAACTCCGCATTCAATGATGTCACATTGGCAGCTCAGCTGTAGTAGGAATACTTATGCTATGGAAACTGGCAAGTGCTACCAATCTGTGCCGTCTCCCTGAGAGAGCTGGTTGTTAAGCATTTTGCAGCACTCCACTGGCCTAGATTCTGGGAACAGAGTCACAGAACAGGCTCCTGTTCCAGACAGACATCATTCACAGGATGAGTTGGGCAGAGAGGCCCGGTGAGTTTGGCCCGCTGTGGTTAAGGAGCTGTCTCTCCCTGAGGACAGCCTTTTGAGGGTGTATTACTTAAAGAGAGTGTTTTTTAGCTTGAGAATCCTGCAGGAGAGAGATGCTGAGCTCTCTAGGAATAAAACATGATGTCTATGGTTGTTAGGCTACTCACTGCCATTTTGTTTTTTCCTTTTCTTCTTTTTGCCCTCAGGTCTCAGTCAGTCTCTCCACCTCCAGTTCTCTCCCCGCCGAGGAGTCCCATCTACCCCCTCAGTGATAGTGAAACCTCAGCCTGCAGGTACCCCAGCCACTCCAGCTCCCGGGTGCTCCTCAAGGACTGGCACCCCCGTGATCCTTCACCCCAGAATCCTCAAGACCCGCCCCCAGATACTTCACCACCCATCTGTCCCCTCAAGGCCACCAGCTTCAGTTATTTGGACAAAAGCCCTTCAGTGTGCAAGAGAGAGGACCAGAAGGAGAATGTCCAAGGCGCAGCCCGGGATGTAGAGGGTGTGGCTGCTTGCCTCCCCCTTGCCCAGAGCACGCCATTCTTGGGGCCGGCGGCTGGCCCACGGAGCGTCTTGCTGACCCGCACTGGCACCCGTGCCCACAGCCTGGGCATCCGGGAGAAGATTTCAGCATGGGAAGGTCGCCGAGAGGCCTTGTCCAGGATGAGCATGTGTGGAGAGAAGCGGGAGGGCTCTGGGGGTGAGTGGGCAGCCAGTGAGGGCTGCCCCAGTGTGGGCTGTCCCAGCGTGGTGCCGTCCCCCTGCAGCTCAGAAAAGACCTTTGATTTCAAGGGCCTCCGGAGGATGAGCAGGACCTTCTCCGAGTGTTCCTACCCTGAGACGGAGGAGGAGGGAGAGGCACTCCCTGTCCGGGACTCTCTCTACCGGCTGGAGAAACGGCCAGGCCGGAGTGAGCCCAGTGCCTTCCTCAGGGGGCATGGCAACAGGAAAGAAAGCTCAGCAGTGCTGAGCCGGATCCAGAAAATTGAACAGGCCCTGAAGGAGCAGCCAGGCCGGGGACTGCCCCAGCTCCCCAGCAGCTGCTACAGTGTAGACCGAGGGAAAAGAAAGACTGGAACCTTGGGCACCTTGGAGGAGCCAACTGGGAACGCGGGTCTGAGTGCTGGCAGCCGGGCAGTAGGAGTGGCTGGAGTTGGCGGGGAGGCGGGCCCACCCCTGGAGAGGGAAGGCAGTGGTTCCACTAAGCCAGGGACCCCTGGGAATAGCCCTAGCTCCCAACTGCTGCCATCGAAGAGCCCCCCTGATCCCGCTGTGAACCCTGTTCCCAAACCCAAGCGCACCTTTGAATATGAGGCTGACAAGAACCCCAAGAGTAAGCCAAGCAATGGTCTACCTCCTTCGCCCACACCTGCTGCTCCACCCCCCTTGCCCTCCACCCCAGCCCCACCAGTTACCCGGAGACCCAAGAAGGACATGCGTGGTCACCACAAGTCCCAGAGCAGGTAACGGTGTCTTGTAGCTGGGCACAGTGGCTTGCTTTTCAATGGAGAATGCAAAAGTGATAGTTTTGTGGGTCACAGTCAGTAGTGCTTTATAAGCTCTGAAGCCCTGAATAATTGTGAAGTGGTAGTTGTGGTAGTGAAAATTGAGACCGTTCCGCTCTTACAGGATACTTGAACATGAGTGTGAGGGTGAAAGCACTTCTTCCCCATGCTGTGCACTGAAGGTGTTGGCTGGGTTTGCCTTTAGGGTAGAGCTGGGTTGTGTTCCAAGCCCTTTTGGAGCTTCCTCAGTCCTCCACGGGAAGGTCAGAGCCACCTTACTTTCAGGTGAAGTAGGCAGTCCCTTTAGGACTAGTAGGATCTTAGCCTCCCTATCACCTGAAGTGCCAGCATTAGAAATTTATTTCAAGTGAAACATTATCTGAATACTGCATTTTGTCATTAACACAGTAGGGTCAGCAAATTTAACACAATTTGCTCTCTCCTGAGGGCCTCCTGACCACATAGAAACCCTGGGCCTATGTCAAGCAGGAATTCTTAGATCCTGAAAGGGGAGACTGATGGAGAAAAGAGTTGAAAGAACATTTCACCTACTTCTTGGCCATGTCCCAGAATGACCTGTTCCAAGGCTCACGTTGGTTTCCTGGTCATTCTTGGCATTTCTGACCCTGGACTGCCAGGGCCATCTCCCCAGAGTGACCTGGGAGCTGGGGCTGCCGAAGTTGTTGAAAGTGGACGGGCGTCTTGTTCTCCTAGTTGGGGTAGGCTGGGAGTCAGCTTCCTTGGGAAGAGCTGTCCTTCTACCGCCTACTGCCTTTCTCATCTAACCTAGGCATTCAGGTTTATTTTACTTTTGGGGATTCTTCACTCTGTCCTCATGCTTCAAGTTTCATTCAACGTCTCCCATCTCATGCGTAAACTTTCCTGCCACGTGCAGAGAGGAAGAAAGCACAAAGGTTCAGACCCCTGAGCCAGAACAGCACTTGGCTAAGGGTAATCCCATGTTTTGGCCCACCCCAAAATGCTCACTGGCTCTTTAATTCTTTAACAGCCTGCCAAGAGTGTTTGCTTTGTTCTTATTCATCCATTTCTGTAAACATCCACCCGGAGCCTGCTGTGCACCAAGCCTTGTGCTGGTTGAGGGGACACGGAGGCAAATAAGACATGGTTCTTCCATTCAAGGACTTCGCGGTCTGATGCACAGATAAATCATATATACTGTCATATGCATCGTGACCTGCATCAGTGCCGGACACTGCAAAGACTCAGAGGGTAGGCATCTCAGTCAGACTGGGGAGTAAGGGAAAGTTCCTCAGAGAGAGAGAGTTGCTGGACTAACTTTAGAGGAGCAAAAAGCAGTTAAGTAAGGTGACAAAAGGGAGTCGGGGTGGGGGGAGTTCATCAGCCTGAAGGTTTTACACGTATTCCCCCACACGTTACATCTGTGTATAATATATACACACATACACCGTATATGGTGGAGTCACTTCGTATAAGAATCAACTTAGCAAACTTAAATCTGTGCTCTTGGAAAAAGAGAAACCGTTGCAAAAGTGCAGTCTGTTCCATTTGCCTTCACCCAGAGTGAGCATATTCCCCTGAGCAGTTTGAGATGGTAAGTTTGTATCTGTTGTGCCAGGTGTGATTCGTATATTTAATACACTTTTTTATTTAAAAAAATACAAGCCAAATATTTCTTCTGGTATTCAACCAAAGAAAAATCTGTTAAAAAATCTGGGGGAGAAACCGATTATATGTCTTAATGAGAGACAGCCTGTTGGTCCTTAGGTGGTACCCTGTTAGAGGATTTTCAAGGGTGATTTGGCTGACCATGATTTGTGTCTTAGTTGCTGACTTGGGATCTACCTGTCTAAGATGCCGACTCTACCATATATGCTGGTGAAAACTTGGTCTCACACTAACAGCGATTCATGGGCCAAAATTTGGGAATCGTACTCAGCCATCGTATATTTAACTAACTGAGAAGTCTAGGCCAAAGACAGAAATCTGGGAGTCATCATGGCACAAATGGTAGATATGGTGACGGCCCATGGGTATTTGGCCCCTAGGAAATGCAGAGCAAGAAAAAGAGTCCTGAAGACAGAACTCAGAGAGAACCCAGCATTGAAAACACGAGTGGAATAGTAGAATCCCTCACAAGAGCCTGAAAAGTAATGACCAGAGAGGTGGTTGGAAACTAGGAGGGAATGTGTCACAGAGGCCCAGGGAGGCACAGGGAGGAGAGTGCCAATGCAAAGAGTATTTAGTTCTTGTCCTTGAGTCACTTTCGGCCCCTAACTTGCACTGCAGGACTCTTAGGAAGAGTTGTCTAGTAAAGTAAATGAAGAGAGAAAGGACTTCATTGATGGCTTCCGAAAGAAGAGGGTGGGAGGAGGGATTCAATCATTGCTTTAGATGAGGCAGTACCTCTGCGATGAAGGAAGGGAGTAGAGAGTCCTGTGGGCTCAAGGCATCTTAGGAGGGAAAGGTTATTTGGGGGATGGAGAGGAGCAGGCCACTAGCTGAAGGAATGCTGGGTCTCGGATGGAGCTTCTAGCTGCAAAATATCCTCCCAGCTCCACCTTGGAAGTTGTGTGATTTGTTTGGAGGGCTCAGCCCTTCCTGTTTCAACAAGCCACCCAGCACCAACTGCTTCTCCAAGCCCCTGACAGCCCTGAGCAGGACTCTTCCAGCGTCCAGGCTTCCCACCTGCTCAGTGCAGCGGCAGGTGTCCTGGCTAGGATGCAGATGTGGACGTGAGGCTCCAGAGGCCCATCAGGTACTTGATCCCCTTGGTGGCAGCACACACTTCTTAAGGAGGATGTTCTCTAGGGCTGGGACACCAAAGTGGTTAAGAGCTCAGGCCCTGGAGTCCAACAGCCTAGGAGAGTCCTGCCTCTGTCACTTTGAGCTCTGCACTCATACGATGGCACAATACCTGGTAGCACTATTGTGATATATGAGATAACACATGTAAAGGTGCATTTGGCATAGCACTTGACACACAGCATGCTTTTAAGCTGGGGTAATTGTTTTTACCTAATATTGGTGTTACTAGGGATAAAGCATGTTGCAGGCACTCAGGCTGGGGCCTTTCAGATCATCTGTCTCTTCATTTGGATGGTAAGTTCAGATCCACCTTGATACTTTTGCTTCTTGGTAGCCAGTTTTATGAGGATGGCCTCTGGTCTTTGCTGTGGCCAAGACAGCAGAGATCTGGTTGACTGGAATGACTCTTGCTCTTGTTATCCACAGAAAATCCTTTGAGTTTGAGGATGCATCTAGTCTCCAGTCCCTGTACCCGTCTTCTCCCACTGAGAATGGTACTGAGAGCCAACCCAAGTTTGGATCCAAAAGCACTTTAGAAGAGAATGCCTATGAAGATATTGTGGGTAAGCAGTGGCTGAGGTCGGTCATCTCTGGGGGCTTTAGAAGAACAGGAACAGGAGGAGACACTCACAGGTTTGCCTCATGCACTGTGGGCAGGACATGGTCCCACCTTTTGGATCACCTGCCGGAAATGAGTGTCAGAGGAAGCTCCTTAGGAAAGACAGAGCAGCTAAGTGATTAAAGCCTGGCCCTGTGAATGAACTGAAATCCAAAGGGCCTTTGTGACCACAAGTAGGCGAAAACTGCATCATTCCTTTCTTTTATTTTTGGAAGGCTTTAGCTGTGTGTCCTTAGGCAAATCACTTAACTTTTGTGAGGACTCTGTTTTCTTCCGATAAAATGACGATGTGATGATATTAACAACAGCAACATTAATAATGGTGATAATATTTCATAAGGTTATCATTTGGATTAAATGAGATAAAAATAAGACGCCAGCAGATTCAGTGTCTGGTGAGGACCTGCTTCCTGGTCAAAGACGGCTGTCTTCTCACTGTGTCCTCATATGGCAGAAGGGGTGAGGGAGTTCTCTCGGGTCCCTTTTATCAGAGCATTAATCCCATTTATGAGAGCTCTGCCTTCATGACCTAATTACCTCCCAAAGGCCTCACCTACAAATACCAGCACATGGAGGATTAAGTTTCAACATATGAGTGTTGGGGGAACACAGACATTGTTTATAGCACAAGCTAACGAGTTTCGTAGCCATACTTGCATAGATGCTGGCTGAAAACACGAGACTCCTGGGTCACAGACGAAGAACTTTATTACTTACGGCACAGCAGGCATGTCCCACGTGTTCCGCCTGTTCACAAGCTTCATGTCCCACGTGTTCCGCTTGTTCACAAGTCACAAGGGGTATGGAGGAGGCCCAGGTGGAAGCTGCATACACTGAGGGTCTGTGTTCCAGCTGAGGAACCCAAGCTTAGGAAGCCCCAGTCTTTTCAGGGGCTGCTAGCAAACCCACCCAACCTTTTCCCCACAAGGAGACATTTTCTTTATCATTTGGGTCAGGAAACAAATCTGCCTCTCCCCTGCAGGGAGACACTATCTCTGTCTTCCAAGGCTCTTTGCTATATAAACATCCTTTAAAATATAGTTCAAAACTGTCAATTTCTCTTGCTCAGAAGGACAGAAATCTAAGACTCTATAGAGAATTGTCTTCCAACAAGTGCGCGGGCATGGTGTCGGCAAACTCGAATTAGTGGGGAGCTTTGATTCTGTTCAGGTAAAGTGTAGGTCAGTGAAGAGGAACGAGGCAGTGTGCTTGAGTGCTCGATTACTCCCTCTCCCTGCCCCTGTCTTCTCTCTGTCTCTCTCTTATACCTCGCAGCTGGAGAACAGTCTTAGTTAGAAAAAGTGGCCCCAGTAGAGGGAACTCTCCAGATTCTCAGAAGACTGGAATCATATGAAGAGAAGGCCATCATTCCCTCATTTGATCTGAGCCATCAGTTTCATAGTTTTCTCCTTACAACTTTCTGGGCTAGCATTTCTGGGGAGACAGCAGCTGTTCCTCAGACCCACAGAGACACTGCTTTCCCAGGAACACAGTGTATAGAATGTAGCCGTGCAAAACTGGGTCATAGCAGGAAGACTGTGGGAGTGAAATCCCTAGAACAGTGTAAGAGTTAGGGGAGGGGGAGGCCTTTAACCTTACCGCTAGAGAAAAGACTGCTTTGTACCCAGGTCACCCAGAGCTCAAGTCAAGAACTGTGGGCATCACAGCCAAAGATCCAGAAGCTAGGTGAGCAGTTAAGGAAAATGCCCCAGCTCCAGCTTTCCCCGGTACAGCCCTCACCCCTGCCGCTAGCTCTAGCTCAGCCATCCAAGAGGCAGCCAAGCTGCTCCTACATTTTTTCTTTCTTTCTTTTTATTTTTTGCTCCTACATTTTCTTGCCTCCTCATGCAACATCCCACAGTGGAAGAAAGTCCTCTCTGATGGGGGGATGGGACAACAGGGGGCAGCTCTGTTGCCCCATCCCACTCTCCTCCTCCTATTGCAGGGTACATTCCAATTTCCTCTAGTTGGCAGAGCTGTAATGTGTCACTGCTGCCGAAGGCCCTGGGAGAACCCAGTGCGGCTGCTGCAGTGGGCAGAGGGCCGTAGCTTTCTGCTGTCCCCCCAGTATACCAGGCCCTGGCAGTACTGTGGTCCTCACTGTTCTCTATTCTCTGACAAGGCTCGGGCCTCTCTGTGCTGCCCAGGGATTTCCAGCAGAGGTATGTTCTTGCATCAACTGAATTGAAACAAGAGAAAGGGACTGCCTCAACCATTTCTCCCTGTCCAGAGTTCCGTGATCCAAGGCTCTGTTTAGGATTGTTTGGGGCAGTGTTGGGGGAGTGGGGGTGGGAGAATTGTGGAGGAGGCACTGTTCTGGGCAACAGAGCTGTTCCCTGGGACTTTAGGTCAGGTTCAAGAGAAGGGAGGTAAGTGTGTCTCGGCCTTTGCCTCCTCACCCATTAGAGAAGATTCTCGTGCACTGTGGGATGCTGCACGAGGAGGCAAGGAGACCCGGGAGCAGCTTGGCTGCCTCGTGGACGGCTGAGCTAGAGCTGGGGGCAAGGCTGTACCAGGGGAAGGTGTGGTTGGGCATCTTCCTTACCTGCTCACCTGGCTTCTGGATGTTTGGAGCACAGTGTAGAGCAGGGGAAGAAGAGAGGGAGGGTGTGAAAGAAAGGGCAAGGGATGTTAAAACGGTTTTGCTTTGGCCTTGCGAAGTGGGGGGTGGGTTCCAGAGTGTGTAGTTAGCACAGTGCCCTGGGCATGTTTTCTTCTTTGTATCCCTGACAGCAGCCCAGCGTGAATTTCTAGGACCTGACCCGGGTGGCTAGAGGGAAATACAAGGAAGAATGTTGAGAATATTTGCTTTCTGTTAGATTCTGGTCGGTTTATCCCTTTCTTCTTCCCTGGAGACAGGTCCAAGAATTTGGAGTTTCCCTAGAGGCTTCAGGGGGTCTCTTGTTGCTGAACCCTGAATTTCAGTTTCACTTTTTGCCTCAGATTAATCAGTGGCTCTTACTCACCTCAAGCCCAGCCTGTGCTGTGGGAGATTAAGGTTGATTTTGATTCCAGCTGGATTATTCAGCTCTTGTGCTGCCTTAATTCCGCAGGGACGAACAGAGCTTGTTTTGGGCATGTAATGTCGAAGTGTGGAGAGGCAGAGAGCACCGACGCGAAATCTCCATCTTGGGTACTAGCGACTGGACTGGAGTCCTGGTCTGTTAGAGGCTGAGGGCCAGCTGGCCCCGAGACTAACGTGTCTTCTCTGTGAGTGGTGGACTTGAACGAGGGGCCTTGGGGAGTTTTCTGGCCTCTTGCCCATACCAGGCATGATGCCTGGGGAACTGGGGTGGGATACTCTCAAACAGGCTGAGGTTTATCCTGCTAATTTGCAACAAAGGGGTTCAAAAAGAAAGTTGCTGTCTTGCTGCTTCCCGGAGCTATTATTTCTCGCCTGTCCAATTTGACATCTGCCCCTGGAAGATGCTGCTGTTCTACAAAGCCTTATGTTTGCATTCTGAGCCTGACACTTAAAAATGCACCCAAGGAAGCAGCTTGTTAGGGAGTTATGTGGAGTGGCCTCGGCGCCTGACCAAGGAGCCTGAGCTGCATTCCTGCAGAGATTCCCACTCCCATCAGCTAGCTAGGGCTGAGGGAGAGTTTCCAGGAACTTCAGTGGGGTGCAAGCTGGGGACAGGGCCATTCAGCCTGTACTGCAAAGCCATTCGAGCCTCTACTCCCTCTGGCTTCTTCTCTCATTTGCCTACCAGGATGGAGGTTGTAGCAGCCAAGAGATGCAGCCCCGGGAAAGGTGCCGTGCTGTTGGGAAATAGTGTCCAGGCTTGGAGGGTGGGTAACAGCTGGCCCCTTGGAGGTCCCAATCTGATCTGTTGCCAGAGGAGTTAGACCCTAAGCCTGGCCCTTTGCTGTGTGAGAAAGGGGGAAATGCTGAAAACCAGGAGAAACAGCTGGTTGGAACCAGAGGAGGGTTGGGAGGGAAGCTGCAGACCCAGGGCCGTAGCCATGGGTGTGGTCCAGGAAGCTTAGTACTCTGGAGAAATTCTCAGTGCCTGTGCACATACACACACCCCTTCCCTAACTGGTTCTTCCAGTTGTTTGGGGGGGGGGGGCAGTGGGGAGGAGGAGGGTTGTACATATGGTTAATGACCAAAGGAGCTGTGGGGAGGGCCCTGTGGGGCTGGATTCTTCCTTCAACAGGATCAGTGTAAGTCTGGGCTCTGGCAATCCCCTTTCAGAGGAGTGCAAAGCAGAAATTCTTTGTGATGCCCTTGCCCCTTATTTCCTCATCAAAGCTGGGAAAGGGTGAGACCTCTGGCTTCCCCAGCTGGGTTCGATGAGCGTGGGCTACTCAGGGCCAGGCCTTCGGGGAAGAGGGCCTGCCTCTCTGCCCCTCTCCAAGGGCAATGTGGACCGTCCTGAGGAAGCTGTGTGGGCCGGAACGCAGGTGAAAGTGTGCAGTCTGCCAGGCTTCTGTCTCCCATCCATGTCCTTGCTGAATCTCCCACTCAGCTCGAGCTTCTCCAGCTCTGGCTTCTTTAGCTCTGCCCTCTGTAGGAAGCTCTGAGCACCATTCTCAAGCCTGCCTTCTCTCCCTGCTCTGAGCCCTTGCTTTGGTGTTTTATTTGCTCTCAGTAGGTTCAGGTTAGTGGTTCTAGGACACAGGGTCTGCCTGGTCTCCCATCCCCCGGGCCCCCTTACATCCTGGAGAGATGACTGGGAGTATCTGTAAGACAGCTCGAAAAGCGTGGTCAGAAATGAGCTAGGATGTTGGCCGAGGCAGGTGGATTAGGGCTGTGAAGGAACCAAGCGGAGGCTGGGGAGGCAGGGCTTGAGATGGGGCCAGCAGTCATTTCCTGGAGAAGTGATTAGTGGCTCGGTTGCATCAGAGAGGATGTTAAACATTGCTGGAGAAGAAAGGCTGGCATTAGGGCTGGGCAGGAGGAGCAGGCCTTTGAGGCCTTCCTGAACTCTAGTTTCCAGAGGCAGTGCTAGCCTTGAGAACCTGCCGTTTCTAACTGTGTTCCCCTGGGTTGTCACTGATGTATACCAGCACTATACATCTCTGACTTCCTGGGCCTCAGTATCCTATATCTTTTTCTTGGTGTGCTGCATTTGTATCCGCATCAAAGCTGTGATTATGGGGAAAGAAGGAAGGAAGGAGGGAGTAAGGAGAAGAAGGGAAAGAGGGAAGGATGGAGAAAAAGAGGATTGGCTTTGGGACTCATGTCATGGAACTCAGGAGTCATTAGGAACTTTAGAAAGATCTATCTAAAGCAGTGGTTCTCATGCTGGGCAATTTCACCTCTTCTTCCTTCCCTTCCTTCCACTCTTCCTTCCATCCATCCATCCACCCCCAAGGAGCATTTGTTAGTATGTGGAGACATTTTTGGTTGTTACACTGAGGGGATGCTAATGTCATTTGGCAGATAGAGGCCTGGGTTGCCACTGAACATCCTACAAATGGACTGGAAAGTCTACTACAACAAGAAGTATCCAACCCAAAATGTCAATACCTTGGAGAGACCCTGATCTAAAGGTATTGAGACAGATCTTCCCACAGGTTGGGGAATGATGATAAGGACTCTGGCTGGTCGTCCAGCCCAAGGCAATTTACATTGGATGAGCTTGGAATAAATGTTCTCCCTGCCCTGGTCTGGACAGTGATGCTCTGCTCTTGTTTCATGGGATCAGGAAGACTGTCCTGGCGTTTTTCCATTCTTAATCCCCCTCACCACCCAACCCCTGCAGGATATATGTTGGGGAGGGACCAAGAAGTAGAGACGCCATCCTGACTGCTCCCCAAGGGCTCCACAGTGGGGTAGGCAGGATAAAACATTCAGGGCATGCCGGGTTTGATTTGGCTTCTTGACACAGGGCTGCTGGGCCAGCTTTGCTTAGTCAGGGCTCTGGAATGGAGACAAGTCATCTTAACAGCATGACTGTGTTACAGGAAAAGGTCTGCTCAATTGCTGGGGACTCTGCTTGGAGTTAGGAATCACTTAATCCTGTCCCAAATCCTTTCTTGACCCATCTTTGACTCATAAGTTTGCAGAGATTTGTATTGCTCCCACTGCGGTCCATTTAGCTCTGACTGAAATCCTCCCTTTACTGGCCCCCCACCCTGCCCCAATCTCTGTAAAGCCATTTCCTAAATTCGTTGTGGCTTTTCCTGATAGCGATGAGTAGATGCCACGATTTGGGGGAACCTCAGCTTTGGTGAGGTGTCTATAAGCATGTGGGGATTGGTTTTCTCCTGTGCCCTGCCCAGGAAAGCTTGTACTCTCAGCAGCCTTTATTTCTAGTCCTACAGCTCCATCTCCTGCCGTCTCCCTGAGGAGTGGGATCTGAGCTCCCCCGGGGTGTAAGGCACTTCCAGGCATCTATAGGACAGGTGTGGGGCTGAGTGGTGACCCAGGCTCAATCCTGCTGAGCAGAGAGATGCTGGAGTGAGCCCTGCTCTCACCGTGTGTGCTTACCTTGGCAAAGCCTTAATCTAGTCAGTGGTTCCAAGGTCCCAAGTCCCAAATATTGGTGCTGGGACAAGGGAAAGGGGAGCAGAGAGGGCTCTTACTTACTCAGAGTCCCCATGGACCTTGTCACCACTGTAATTCTGCTGCCAGGATTGAGCCAGGCCTGACTTGGCTCACGGTATTATTGGATTTTAGAAAAGACTAGGTGTGAGTTGGAGGGGAAGGGGCAGGGGGTATAGTTTGTGGAAAGGGGTGTCCCTCAGAATCTTCAATGGCAGGGGTGATGTTTTGGACTTTTCTGAGATTTTCTGGTAGTGCCAATACAGCACCCACTGCCAGGGATTTAAAAACTAGTCCGGAGAAGCAGGAACTCCCCCCACCCCTACCCTTTGGCCCAGATTCCTTCCAAGCCTTTCACATTTATTTCCCTTGTGTCACAGCAGCGAGTTTATTCGAAAAGGGGAGTGATGATAGTTTACTTTTTGCTGAGATCAGCAGTAGTAAGAGAGATTCATTGAACAAATAATTACTGAACACTTACTACTAATCATGGTTCTGTTTCTGGGGTGGCCTGAATAAGACAAAATAAGACAAAATCCCTGCCCTAAAAGACTTGTTGAACAGTGTAATAGGTGGGAGGGAGGCCTGGTAAAGCCCCACTCTCTAGTGTTCTTTGAGTTCCTCTGCGCCCACCCCAGAAGTGAGTCCCCAGGGAGATCCACTGAGAGTTGGGCAAAGGGACAGCTGAGTGACCTCTGAAAGCCTTTCCTACCTTGAACTGTGTATCTGGGGCTTGAGCAGCAGAGGGACTGGAGCCAAGGAAAGACTCCTGGTGCTGGCTTTGTCCTCTGGCTGGGCACAGGCAGGGGTGGCTGAGCCAGTCTTGTGCAATCCCTGAATTTATAAAGCAGAGGCCAGACAAGGCTGAGCTGAGCTGAACAGGGAGTGGGGTGGGGGGGCTCAGCTTCTGGACGTGGAGCCAGGATCTGCTTGTAGCCTCCCCAGTGCAGACGGGCAGCTGCATGACTCATGAGCTGGAGGGGCCAGGCAGAAGCCATTCTCTTTGGTTCACAGGAATTCTGCTTGTTTATTTGTGTGTGTGTGCGTGTGTGTGTGTGTGTGTGTGTGTGTTTGCGTGTGTGTGTTTCCTTCTTCCCTTCTCCCCCTTCTCTAACTTTTCCTCCTCTGCAGGAGATCTGCCTAAGGAGAATCCATATGAGGATGTGGACTTAAAGAGCCGACGAGCAGGACGAAAATCCCAGCAACTGTCTGAGAACTCCTTGGACTCTTTGCACAGGATGTGGAGTCCTCAGGACAGGAAGTACAACAACCCACCCACGCAGGTAATGCAGCCCCAACGTGGGCCCGTAGGGTCAGTGTGAGGGCCGCAGTGGGGGCTGTCCTCCTGAGGCTTGCACCCAGCTTCCACTCAGGCTTTCTCCCTCACCAGTACTTGGCAAAGGAGATCACCTCAGCAAAGAGCTCTGCCCTCAGGGACTTCTACTATGTTGAAACCCCTGTGGACAATTAGGATGGTCTCTGAGGGCCCCATCCTATCTTTTCCTCAGTACCTGAGCTCTGAGCTGCAAAAGTAAGCCAGGAGCCCCTGCAGTCTGCTGTCTTATTATTTTTCCTTCCTTTCTGTGGGATACAGGAAGACAGGGCCCTGGTTAGAGTCTTGGTATTCTCCACCTCTGCCAGAAATTAGCTCAGTACTGGCGTCAGGGGACCAAGCGTAAGCCCAAAATCCAGATTTGGAAAGCCAGACAAGTGTCTGTGACACCTGGAGCCCCTCCTGCTGGAGGGAGTGAGAACGAATCTTTGAGGCATGGACTGAGAGAAGGCAGAACAAAGTGAAAGGTCAGAGGAAGCTCTTAGACTTACACTCATGCTAGTCTTGTCCAGGGTGACAGGAGGCAGAATGGTGGACAGGCTTTCTCTGACCAACCAGCCAGGTAATATTGGCCAGAGAATATAAAAGTAATTTCTTCTGACTTTGGAATAATGTGAGATTTTCATAGAAAATCTTTCTATAAAAGATTTACCCTAATGTGCTCAGTTCATACAGTCTTCCTTTGAATTTGTACTGCCAGACTGACTGGGTGGGAAGAAGAAATTGGGGGCTGTGGAGGAAGGAGGAGCTGCTGAACAGTGAGGAGAGGCAGTTCTAGATCCAGACAACAGTGGGAGTCTGCGGGGGTGCCTGTCTTGTCAGCACTGAGCACGGCTTACTGCGAGGAAGGTGTCCTGCGCTGCAAGGTGTCTGCATAGAGGGAGGCGGCAGCCCAGGACCTCATGGGTGCACAAGCCAATTGAGTGTGCCTGCCTGGCCCGGCTTTGGTGGTCAGAGCCCAGAGCCCTTGTGTTTTCCCTAGAAAAAGTGAGCAGGGCCAGGCTGCTGGTCTCACTCAGTAGAGCAGGCTGGCATGTAGGTTGTGGCCTCTGCTAGCAGAAGCCTTTTAGGACTGGCTCAGGGGTTATGGTGGGCAAGACTGGTTCCTTCATCCAGGCTCAGTAATCCTTGTCCCAAAGCTCAGGAGAAGACCCCAGAATTCCTGCTTGGCTTATTTTTTTGCAGTCAGATGAGAACACAGGCTTTTTAGTCTCTGTTCTTTTTTTCTGGCAGAAGTAGTAAAGCTTTCTTTGGGGAAGCAAATATCTAATCCTGCCCTGACCTGGCTGATTAGCCCCTAAGGTCTTAAAAGAGGGATGGAAATTCCAAGGTGAGACTGGGGGGAGCCAGGGATGCCAGGCGGTGGCTTCTACACCCAGGTCCCAGCAGATGGGTACTGGCCAAGGCATCTGTGATGAGCCCCTGTCCCATGTCCTCTCCCCATGCCAGCTTTCCCTGAAACCCAGCACCCAGTCCCTGCGCAGTGGGAACTGGTCAGAAAGGAAGAGCCACCGGCTGCCACGATTACCCAAGAGGCACAGCCATGACGACATGCTGCTGCTGGCTCAGCTGAGCCTGCCGTCTTCACCCTCCAGCCTCAACGAAGACAGCCTCAGCACCACGAGTGAGCTGCTGTCCAGCCGCCGGGCCCGCCGCATTCCCAAGGTATCCTCCCCAGATGGAGTGGGCAGGTGGTCGGGGTGGGGGAGGGGGAGCAGCCAGCCCTTCTCTTTCCTTCCTTCCCTAATCTGGGCTGCTTCCTCAATTCCCTCTGAATAAATTCTGAGTCTATACACTGGCCTTTTTTTCATATGGTTAATTCCATTTTCTTATCAATAAAGATGCATTAACTGATTAGATGGTCAGATGTTAGAGGAAGGAAAGGCTATTAGAGGCTCCTCATTAGTGAGCGTGGTATATGAATTTTGGGGTCTCAGTACACACGTAAACATATCTAGGCTTTGAAGGACCTGGGACTCAACCACAGGTCTTCCTTTCTATAGCTCTTGGAATTGAAGAGTTTTCAGCAATGATTTTCACACTTAGACAGCCAGGCCCAAACCCCCAGCCCAAAGCTGCAGGATTTAGCCAAATGGTATTTTTAGCCTGAAAACAATGCTTGGGTATATTGGGAATTTAGCTTCTTCCTGTCAGGGCCCCAGGTTATGGCCCAGAGGGGAAAGGCTAGAATCCTTGTTCCTGTTATTACATCTGAGAAGCTCTTTGTCTCAGTTGGTTCCATGACTCTTGGGACCCAGGAGCTCCCATCCTGTCTAGCTTGATCACAGTTCCTTCCTCTGGGGAGCTAAGTTTAGTGTCCTTGTCTTGGGGCAAGAGACCACTCCTAGGGACTAGGGAGATGGAAAGGTACCAGGCATGGCTGGTGAGTCTCCACGTGGGGCCAGTTCAGTAGGGAGACCAGTCCTGGGCCAGTGGGTGGGGTGCAGAAAGCTTGCACCAGTAAGGGCAGGGATGGGCTCCTACTTGGCCTTCTTGGAATTAGGGGCAGCTGGTGTTAGGGTTACCTCACCCTCCCTGCTTTTTTCACCCAGCTTGTCCAAAGAATTAACTCCATCTACAGTGCCAAGAGGGGAAAGAAGAGGTTAAAAAAGCTGTCTATGTCCAGCATTGAGACAGCGTCACTGAGAGGTAGGCTGTGATGCCTGAGCCGGTTCAGGTGTTTGGGGCCCTTGGGCATTAGGAACGGGGAGAAGCATCAGTTTACCCTTTTGTGGGCCAGTTGCGGAGTCCTGCTTTCTAGGAGGGTAGAGCCCTGCCAGGAAATGGCCACATAGGAGGGAGAGCCAGAGAGGGAAGAAACCCTGGGATGGGTTCCTTCAGGCTTTGGGCTATGAGGCCCTCAGTAGGGCGGTGGGTGTGGGAATCTGCTTCTGGCAAAAGGAAAGGCCAGACTTCACTGAACATTGTGGTCTGTTTCCCATTTCAAATCTTGGCCTCCTGGAGGCAGGGCCCTTATGTTCCAGGCCTGTAGGCCTCTCTGCTGGCTCAGCCTCTAACTCAGGCCCTCAGCTTCTCTCAGATCAAGCCTGGATAGGGGTTTGTATATAGATTGGCACCCACAAGCTGAGCTCCGGGAGACCCTGGCCCCAGGCCAATCAACTCCTGCCCACAGATGCCTGACCCTGAGCCCACAGTGGCCCAGACTAGCTACATCTCCATCCCTGGTGAGGAGTGGGAGGGGGCACAGAGAACATTTGCTGGGCCAGTGGCTGAGCAAGCATGCACTCCTGCTGTTATTTTTCCAGATGAGAATAGTGAGAGCGAGAGCGACTCTGACGACAGGTTCAAAGGTGAGGCCCGGCTCCCCAAGAGCACAGAACCCCTTCCCAGGCCCGGCTGCAGGGAATTAGCCTTCCTGTCCTCTGCATGTGTGGTTCCAGTGTCCCAAACTGGCCTGGTGTGGAGAGGCAACAGGCAGGCAGGATACCAGGCCAAAGGGCGGGAACTATGTCCATTCTTACAGATGTGTGAGCTCAGCCCTGCAAGATTGAATCCAGGTGTCTCCCTTTGCCAAATTTAAGGCTGGTGACCCTGCCCACTTTCTCAAGCCATTGTCCCTGGGAACTGGGTGCTAGATTTGTCTGGTAAATGTTATAAATCTGGAGGGTCAGAGATGGATTCAAAAGATTACAAGTACCACAGGTACCTCATCTGGCAGGAAAAATGTGCCATGGATGAGGAAACTGGTCCTCTGGATGCCCTGAGGCCACACCTGTCTCCCCTGTGCCCTGAGAGGAGACTACCACCTCCCCTTCACATTCCAGGGGCCTTGGGTAAATATCTGTGTGTTCTTTACTGGGAAACCCTGCCTAGATCTTCCGGGAGGATTAAAGTATGTGGGAGCTCACTCCTTCTTCCCTTCCTCCACGGATCCCCCAGGCAAGTGGGCAAGTGCACTTTGGACCTAGGGACAGGGACAAATGGCCCAAGTCCAAAGGACTCTGATAGGGCCCAAGGATGAAGACTTCATGAATGTACTATCTTCTGGTCCTTTTGGCAGAGGAATAGGGTAGGGTGGGTGCCAGTGATACATCCCTGGGTTTGCCTGGCCTAGACAGTCCTCCTGGTCCCAGCTCGGCCTCCAGAGGCTCCAGGAGGACCAGGCCAGCACCTTCCCCTGTGTTGGGGCAGACTCTTTGCGCAGGTGCAGATACCTTGTGCCTACCACTTCTCCCCCAGACCTAGCTGGGGGAGGGTGTCAGACTAGGCTCATGTGATTAGAGGTGATCGACAGAGATGGAGCTTGAGCCAGGGGTGGAAGGGCTAATGCGGGGCCTGTGAGGATCCAGCCTGCTGTCCCCTGATGTGTGACCTGCCCCCAGCCCACACGCAGCGCCTAGTCCACATCCAGTCGATGCTGAAGCGTGCGCCCAGCTATCGGACCCTGGAGCTGGAGCTGCTTGAGTGGCAGGAGCGGGAGCTTTTTGAGTACTTTGTGGTGGTGTCCCTCAAGAAGAAGCCATCCCGAAACACCTACCTCCCTGAAGTCTCCTACCAGTTTCCTAAGGTGAGGCCATCTCCCTCCTCTACCGTCTTCTGTCTGCCCGGTCCATCTGGGGAAAAAGACAGACCTTTCATTACAGCTGCTCACCTAGCTGCCCTTACAGCCAGGAGGGAAGACAGGGCTTCAGCGGTGGTGGGTGTGGACCAGTGCGTATTTGGAGGATGAGGGCTGAGAGAGCACCTCAGTGTGCTTAGAATAGAATCCAAAACCATTGAATACCGTGTAATTCACCCACTGAATGTATACAATTCAATAGTTTTTAGTATATTCACAGAGTTCTAGAGTCATCACCACAATCAATTTTAGAAGATTTTGTATCACCCTGAAGAGAAGCACTGTACCCAGTAGTAGTCGCTCCCCATTTCTCTGCACATACCCTCTCTTAGCTCCTCTGCTGTCACCAGTCAGCCAGCCTGGCCTCCTTTCTCTTCCTTTAACACTCAAGCCCTTTCTCTCTGCCATGGCCTCTACCAGGAATGTTCTTTCTCCACCTCTTCCCACCACTGCCAGCTTGTTGTCATTTCTCAGTCTCTCCCCAGGCAGTACGTCTTTCAGGGGGTCTGTCCAGATACCCTAATAGTGCCTCTGCCTGCCCGGTTCTCTCTGGCACATCACCCCACTTATTTCCTTTGTCATACCCTCTGAAATGTTGCGGTCAATTGTCTCACTCTCCTGACCAGAATGTGCAAGGTCAGGCATCTTGTCCACTTTGTTTCCCATCAACAGCCCCGTCACACAGCACAGTGTCAGATGCCACATAGAAAGTGCTCCGATGACATTTACTGAATGAATGAATGAACAGTGCCTCAGCTCACACTCTGACCTCTATAAGAATAAGGAGTGGGACAAAGGTTGCTGGCAAGCATGCCAGGTGGCAGGGTGGCACTGGGGCTCTCAGGGGAGGAGAGGCTTCTCAGCCCCTTCCCCCCAGGGTCTACGTCATCTCCTGGTTACCTCTTCGCATATTCTTCTTGCCTGCAGCTGGACCGACCCACCAAGCAAATGCGGGAGGCAGAGGAAAGGCTCAAGGCTATCCCCCAGTTTTGCTTCCCTGACGCCAAGGACTGGCTCCCTGTGTCAGAGTACAGCAGGTGAGGCCTGGCCCAGCCTGGCTGGAGGGAGGAAGGGGGCATGGCCTGCTCTACCCCATGGCAGTGGGCAACTGAGTGGGGCCTGCCCTGGTCGCAGCCTACTCCTACAGCAGCCTGGCTCTTCATCTCATCCCTGACATGAGTCCCTGTTCTTGGGGGCTGTTTCTTGGGTCCTCTGATACCTCCCTGATGCCAGACCTCTCCCTGTTCCAGTGAGACCTTTTCTTTCATGCTGACTGGGGAAGATGGCAGCAGACGCTTTGGCTATTGCAGGCGCTTATTGGTGAGTAGGGCCAGTCAGTTCTCAGGGGCTGGCAGGCTGGGGATGGGCCAGAGTGTGGGTGTGGGTGTGTGTGTGCTCCCTTCTGCAACTTGGCTTGTGTGAAATCCTATGTTCTGCTCCCTGAGGCCACTCCCCACCCCCTGCCAACGTATACTTTCACAGATGAGGCGCTTCTGGGATAGCAGGGCTCAGAGTGGTCCTTGTAGTCAGGCCCCAGGATATCTGCAATAAGGGAGGAAGTGCATCACCTTCGACTGGGTTGTCATATCTTTTTAGCTTTTTCTACACATTTTCTTTTCATTCATTTTCTTTGTGATTATGGGCTCTGGTTGCTGATCTCTGGTTGCATGATCATACCAACTCCAGCAGTATGTTTATATTCATCAGACTGGGGGAGGGACAACCTTCCTCACTCTGAAACCTGGCCAGCATGAAGTGGGGAGGAGTCCTGCCAGTGGTCTGGTACAGCTGGAGATTGAGCAGGCACAGAGAAGTACCTTCTCTGGAATTCTGGGAGAGATACCTGGAACTTAGGAGAAAGGGATTGGGTTTTGAAAATAAAAGCCATTTTGTAGAGAGAAGTCCTTCCCCATCTCCCTTCCCGTTAGTCCCGGGGAATAGATTGAGGTAGAGGCACAGAGAGCCAGGAGGAGGCCTGGCCCTGTTGCACTCTCCCCTGGGGGGCATTGGGTTGTTGACAATGTTTTGAATTTCCAGGCCTTAGTGGGAGGAAGCCTCACCAGATACCAGTCTAGGGGTAAATGGGGGAGGGATCCTGGGCAGGAGTAATGTACAGCAGGAACCCTAAAGGAAGGATTCCGGGCCATTCATTTAATCATTCGTTCATTCAGAAATACTTATCAAAAACACTGACCCTACTGAGGGGTCAGGCCACATGCCGAAGGCACATAAACATGAGTTTGACACAGAGCCTACTCTCAAGGAACTTTGTGAGAGAAGGTTGGACTTGCAGCCCAGAAGGGAAGGGCCAAGGGAGTAAACTTTTGGTTAAGACCTGTCATGTTCCAAGCTAGATGTTTTAAATATGTCTTTTTAAAAAATTCCCACAATAGCCCATGGGTATTACTATTCTTGATCCGTAAATTAAGAAATTGAGATTTGGAGGTAGAATGACTTGCCCAGGGTCACACAGTGCCAGAATTGACTCCAAGTCCTTTATCACCAGTCTGGTACTCTGGAGTCACTGCAAAGGGTGGTCTGGGGAGAAGGGATGTTTGGATGTAGAATGCCCAGTGAGGGACTAAGGGCATGTGGAGTAGAGATGTCAGGTGGAGAGCCAGGCAGAGGCCAGCATGCCCCTGGTGCCCCTGGGCCTCCTGGGCCTGGAGAGCAGTGATCCACAGGCCGCCTTGGCTGGAGCATAGACGGAGCAGAGCTGCTCCTCCGCAGTGGGCCTTCTGCCCCCAGGGACGAGCGTGTTTGTCCTGGCGTGCTCAGAGAGGGCCTGGGCTGGGGCCCTGCCAAGGGGGCTGGCACTAGCTCGGCATTCCTGCAGATTGGACACAATGAATCTAACCCAAATCCCACATACTTGATTTAATCACTTGGGGCTTTAGGGGAGGCAGGGGAGAGGGAAAGAGAGAGGAGTGAGTTTCAGGCCTAATATGGACAAAAACAGATCTGCCTTCTCTTTAGATGTGTGACGTGTGGCCAGCAGGTTTGGAGGCTGAAATAGCCCCATCTGCATTTGCTTAGCAGTCTGCATGAGGGGCCAGCACCTGCTGCTCCGCTCCCTCCCCGCTTGGCCTCGTGGGGCACTCTAGGCCTCTGAGCCCAGGCGTAGCCACAGAGCCCTGCCAGCCCTTGGCTGGAGAATGGACCTTGGCCTACATGTGGGGGCTCCAGGCCTGGGGGGCTCTCAGTACATGTCTCCTTCTCCAACTGCCCACCTTTTAAATTTCTTTTTTCTTTGTTCTCCTTTACTCCATAGCATGTCTCTGTCCTGTGTCTTTGTTCCCTTTCCCTTCCTTCCTACCAGAAAGCTGCATATTTTAGAGGTAAGACAGCAGAAACAGAGGCCAAAACAGACTTCTGGCTCCACAACTTCTAGATACGTGACCTTAGGCAATGGCTTAATCTTCTTGAACTCAGTTGCCTCATTCATAAGATGGGACATAGGCCAGGTGCAGTGGCTCACGCCTGTAATCCTAGCACTCTGGGAGGCCGAGGCAGGAGTATTGCTTGTGTTCAGGAGTTTGAGACCAGCCTGAGCAAGAGCGAGACCCTGTCTCTACTAAAAATAGAAAAATTAGCTAGGCATCATGGCACATGCCTGTAGTCTCAGCTACTTGGGAGGCTGAGGCAGGAGGATCACTTGATTCCAAGAGTTTGAGGTTGCAGTGAGCTATGATGATACCACTGCACTCTACCTAGGGTGACAGAACAAGACTCTATCTCCAAAAAAAAAAAAAAGATAGGGATAATATTCCCTCTCACAGGTTTTGTGTAAAGAACCAAGCCCAAGATACAGATATAGTAAGCATTCAATAAATAGTAGCTCCCTCCCCTTATTTGTTTTCAGTTTGCCCTTTTAGAATGGTGGATCAGGGAAGGGAGAAAAGAGCAACCAAAAAAAGGGATGTTTTGCAAATGTCCCCTGTGGGGCAGAAGGATACATGGCTTGCTCCTAAAAATGTACACCAGTCTTTCTCGTTACCATCACATCTGCTGGGGTCCCGTCCTTAGGGATGTTAATCCACAAATTGCCCGGTAGCCTCTGCCAAACTGCTCTGTCCTTTGCCAGCCCCCGCTAGTGTCCTGGGAGGAAGGGTGGAGCCTGTGTAGAGCTTGGCAGGAGCCTGGCATCTCAGGCTGGAAGACCCAGAAGAGGCCAAGGCCTGCCCTGCAGAATGGTGGCCTTTCCTTTGAAGACCTGGCTGGGTAGAGGTTTAGAAGTAGCTTGGAGTCTTCCTCCACAATAAGGACAGTCCTTAGTCCTCAGTTCCCAAGGAAAAAGAGCCAGATATGGTAATCATGCATTCTCTGTGTCTGTCTCTCCTCCTCCTCATCCCGGCCCAGCCAAGTGGGAAAGGGCCCCGGTTGCCAGAGGTGTACTGTGTCATCAGCCGCCTTGGCTGCTTCGGCTTGTTTTCCAAGGTAAGAGGCCCTGGCTTGCTTCCCTCCCTCCCTCCAGCTGACAGCTCCCCTAGGAGTATCTGCAGCCAGCTTAGATGAGAAAACCACCTGTGCGCGTGAGCAAGGGAGCGAGAGTGCAACAGCAAGCTCTGCGACTCCCTTCTTATTCCCAAGCCCAGCTCTCTATCAAGCTGGCTGGCATTTCCCCAGCTCCTGTGCTGGCAGTGTCTGCCCTGTCACAGCCCACCCTGGGCCATGGGCAGAGCTGGAGGCCTTGGGGAAGCTAGGAGTGCCCAGGGAGCCGATTCTTGGGTGATATTTCCTTTGCGTGGCTACTCCGCTCTTGGGGACTGAAGCAAAGCCAGTTAGGGAACAGAGTAGTCAGAGTGCCAAGGAACACGGGAAGGGTAGGGTGTGCAGATCCTGGCAAGACAGTCCTCCTGTCTCCCAGCTTCTGGCCCAGCCTGGTCAGAAGCCAGGTTGCCCTCTTCTCTGCCCAGGAGGTGGGGAAGGGCAGCGCCCTGACACCCTTCCTCTTTGGACTGCTGGTGGTGGGCACAGGTCCTAGATGAGGTGGAGCGCCGGCGTGGGATCTCTGCCGCATTGGTCTATCCCTTCATGAGAAGTCTCATGGAGTCACCCTTCCCAGCCCCAGGGAAGACCATCAAGGTGAAGACATTCCTGCCAGGTGCTGGCAATGAGGTAGGGATCTCTGTTGCCCCTTCTCTCAGGCTTGGGGCTGGGACTGGAATAGGACCTGGCTCACCAAGGTTGCAGTCTCTGAGGGGTACAGAGCATGGGCCCCTCCCTCAACCATGTTCATCTGCCTCATCCATAGGGACTGAAAAAATGACAGTGGGACTTGAAATGTTGCCCGCTCTCTGCTCCTCCCTGCAGCCTTCCCTGACCTGTTTGGACTAAACTGCATTCTACCTGCCCCGCTCTTGTTCATTCATTAAGTAGTTACTGAATAGCACATCAGGGATTGTGCAGACCATGGGGCAGAGTGATAAAGTGAGAGAGAGACACAGCTCCGTCCTCGTGGAGTTCATAGTCTAGTGGGAGATACTGATAGTAAATAAATACTTCCGACTATAAATAGATGATTCCTGAATGTGTTAAGAGCCGGCTGAAAGCACAAGCTCCTATAAGCGCATGTAAGAAGGGGTGTGCTGTAGATTAGGGGCCAGGGAAGGCCTTCTCTGAGAAAGTGACGTTTTACCAGAGACCTACGCTGTGAGTAGGAGGCAGCTAAATGCAGTGGGGGGTGGGGAGACTGAAAGAGAAGGGTACAGATGGGAGGGATTATTCCAGGCAGAGGGAACAGCATACGCAAAGGCAAAAGTTGGGAAGTTCCTGTGCTGGTCAGGGGACGGAGAAAGGGCCAAGATGGCTGAAAGGGTAGTGAGCAGGGGTGGATTGGCAGGTGAGGACCCGATCACAATGTCACTGCTAGGCTAAGTTAGGGGTTTGGGATTTTATCTAAAGCACGATTACAGTAAGGTCTGGTATATGTTTTTAAAAGCTCACTGTGGCTGCCGTGCAGATAGTGGGCTGGAGTGAAAGCAGGGAGATCAGCTAGGATACTATTGCAGCAGTGCAGACAGGAGATGATAGCAGCTTGGATTAAGGTGTGGTAGAAAACTTGAAGAGAAATAGATGGATTTGAGATACATTTTAGAATTAGGGAATTGAAATCCATTGGGATTTCCCTGCTCAGGTAAAATAAAAAAAAAAAATAGAATTAGGATCAGTAGCACTTTGGTTGTAAATAGGGAATAAGCGTTACAGAGACTTTCAGGCCACCTCCCAGTTTTCTGGCTTGAGCAACAGGGTAGATGATGGAGCCGTACACTGAGCTGGGAGCGCCTGAAGGAGATGCAGGTGATGAGGAAGAAGAGGAAAGTTTGATTTTGTACACGTTAAGTTTGAGGCACCCGAGAGAAGACACTGAGTAGCAAAGAGTGTGGCTAGAGAAGAGAAGAGAGCCCAGGCCTGGGTCCCCGTCAGTCCTGAGGAACGCCATCATGCGGAAGCCCTGCCTAGTGGAGCCCCGAAGTTGGAGGAGAAGGGAACAGCAGGAGAGGGCCGCGGCTTGGAAGCCGAGGAGAGGGAGCGCCTCGAGAAGGAAGGAGAGGTCAGGATGAGGCTGGCAAGTTGCTTGCCAAGGGCAGGTTTCACACGGGGGCAGGGCCCCAGAAGCCAGGGTGGAGTGAGCTGAGAGCGAACGGGGTGAGGAAGAGGAAACGGGCTGTGCAGACACCTTCGCAGGAGGCTTGGCTGTGGAGAGAAACGGGGCGGCAGTGTTCGAAAGGAAATGGGGAGCCCGGGCAGTGGTGTTCGGGTGGCTGTTCGGATGCTGGTGGGAATGGCTGTGAGAGGAAGAGGTTAAAGATGCAGGAGAGAGAGGGCGCGATCAGACTGTCGCGGGGAAGGTGCAGGTGCTGGGCTCCACGGAGGGGCTGGCTCTCGTTAGGAGAGAAGGGAAGGGCGGCAGTTGGTGGATTTTGAATTTTCATCTGATGGCTTAGATTTTCTCCAAGTAGAAAAAGTTATCCTCTGAGAGTAGGAGGTCGATGTTGGGTTCTTAGGAGAGGGAAGAGAAACAAATTATTTGTTGTCCTGCCCACCCCCTGTCAGATGTTAATCACGCCCTTCCTCTGTCCTGACAGCAGTCTTGGCTGTGATTGTTTTTTTGTTTGTTTTTTAATTTTAATTTTTTTTTATTTTTGCCACCACCCTTCCCAGGCCCACCCTCCACAACCCCCGAGCTATGATTGTTTAGGCTCATTCAGCCCCACTGGGCCTGGTCTCCTTGAGGGCAGGGATGAACAAGAGGCCCAGGGCATGGGAGCAGCCTGTGGGAACTCCTGATCCTGGCGGGGCTGGACCCTGGGGTAGCGGGAGTGCAGCCCAGGTGCTGGAGAGCGGGGCCTGTTGGGTTGTGTACAGGGAGCTTGTGACATCTTCCTAGATGGGGACAGGGACTGGAGCAGGTACAATTGTGGCGTGGCATTCCTCCAGCCCACATTCACTGAGCATTTGGGGAGCAGCCAGCACCGTGCTAATCCAGGCCTTCTGGGAGCTCACTGTCCGTCAGGAGAGGCAGCGTAAGCAGATTGGTACAGTGACCTCTACCCATTTTGCGGTCTCTCTGGGGCCCAGAAGGATGAACACTGAGCTGGGAGGTGGAGCTCCTTCACTCTCTTGAACCCTGAGGAACAAATGAGATGATGTACGGTAAAAAACCCTTGCAGAACATTAGCTCTGATGCCATAGGGCTATAAGAGAGAACTGGTTTCTCACTCTTGTTCTCAGGAGGCCTGCATGTCCCTGCTGCACGCAGACGCTCAGGGACCAAGGATGAGACCGGGCAGGCCCCAGTGACAGCTGCTTCGGCACGGCCTGAGGGTTGGCAGTTCCTCTTGCTCTCACTGGGCCAGCTGCTACCCTCCACCCCTGTGACCGTCCCCAGAGAAGTGACAGCTCATGCCATAGCACTGACCTTGGGAGCAGCCTTTGGAGGGAAGAGAGCTAGGCCTGGCCCTGATAAGACAGTCCTGCTTCCTGGCAGGGTTGTGGAATGGCCAGCCCTTTCTTTGTGTTTTCCTTGTGCCTGGCATGAGAGTTAGGATGATGAAGATAAAGGCCAGGATGGCAGGACAAACGTAGACTCTGGAAGGAAACTCCTTCTAGCAGGAAAGGGAGGGGGCATGGCCACAAGGACACCAGCATTGCCTTTTCAGAGATGGCTGAGAATAGAGTCCTGGGATGTGGAGATGTCGCTCTTACTGTGGCCTGGAGAGCAGTGATAGATTATGGGGTCTGATCATCATGGGGGCCAATCCTTTGTCCGGGGAGATGGGCAAAAGGGCGGGAAGGACCCTACAGATGAGGCTGTGTGGTTCCCTCCTCATTATGTGCTGGAGCAGCCAGCTCTTCCCTGCCTGAGATCTGGTGCATAGCCCCTCAACTCCTTCCTTCTAGGGCCTTCCCCTGGTTCGCAGTCAGCCCTCTCAGCCGCAGTGTGGGCGTCTGAGTGCTATGGGGCAGAGCTGTGGTCCGCCGGGAGGGCACACTGGGTCTTGTTGCATAGTGGGGTAGGTTGGAGACACTTGGAAAGAGAGGGCTGGAAGGGGAAACCAGCCTCCAGTTGCTTCGTGTCAGGACCCAGGGTGGCACCACTTTCCCGTTGCTCTCCTGCAGGTGTTAGAGCTGCGGCGGCCCATGGACTCCCGGCTGGAGCACGTGGACTTTGAGTGCCTGTTTACCTGCCTCAGCGTGCGCCAGCTCATCCGCATCTTTGCCTCGCTGCTGCTGGAGCGCCGGGTCATTTTCGTGGCAGATAAGCTCAGGTAGGGCCCAGCAGGGCAAGGAAGAGGAGGGGGAGACACACCCACTAACTAATTCAACAAGTGTTTACGAGACCTAGCGTATACCAGAGACTGTGCTGTCGGCACGGGTGTTACCTGTGTGCGTGTGTGTGTTTGATGAGAGCAAGACCAAATGGAAAGGTGAAAGGTTAGCAAACCAAGGAAGAGAGGATAGTTGAGGCGCAGAGAGTTCGGGAGCTCACAGATGGCAGGATTGAGAACCGTGTGGAGGACTTGGCTGGAGGCAGGAGGGGGGTCGCTTCTTCCTTTGCAGTAGCCAAGATTGTGCAGGTGCAGATGTATCTGTATGGAGAAAGCTAAGAACCTAAGGAGATTTCTAGCTGATGGCGGCATTTCTTCCAGAGCGGGAGGGGAGGCTCCTCTTTGTGGGATGCTGAGTTTGAGGAAAGTGATGAGCTCTCGGAAGAGCCACAGTGAGAAAGGGGCCCGGGCACTGACTGGGGACAGCATGAGGAGCACTGAGCCAGCCGTGAGGGTCCAGCTGAGGCGTCCCCTGGAGAAGGCAGCTGAGTGGAATGACAGCGCTGGGCGCTCGGGGAGTTGTGGAGGTGGATGAGGTGAGGCCTTTGAGGGTGCGGGGAGGACAGTGGTGGCAGGAAGGGGGGTCAGTCAAACCAGGGAAGAAGGGTGTCCGGGGCCTGGAGGGGCTAGGGAGGGAGCGGGGAGCCACTTTAGGAGGAATAGAAAAGAGCTGGATAGATTCAGGCTGTAGTCTGAAACGTTGGCATCTGTGATATTTACAAGTAGAGGTGCTGAGCATGTCTGGTTGTGGCCACGGGAAGGGTGCAGAAGAGATGGTCACTGGATATAAGGTGCTCTAGGGAGGAAGACATTCTAGGCAGCTGAGGTTTAAAAAAAAAAAAAAAAGTGGCTGGGCACGGTGGCTCGCACCTCAAATCCCAGCACTTTGGGAGGCTGAGGCAGGAGGATCATGTGAGGCCAGGAGTTCAAGACCAGCCTGAGCAACATAGTGAGACCCCCATCTTTATAAAAAATAAATAAATTAATTGATTTTTTAAAAGTGTATGTTGGGGGTGAGACAGGCAGGAGAGAATGGAATCTTGGCAACACATTGTGCATTCTTTTTCCCAAAGAGTCCATCGCAAGTCCATCCCTGGAGTGGCGGAATTAATTCAGTCACTTAGACATTAATTAAGCCACCTGCTACGTGCCTTAGCATATGTAAGAAAAATCCTCTTTCTGGTTTGTTCCCCAGTGAGCACCAAATCCCAGGGGTGTCTCCTTCTGTATGTATGACGGGTAGTTGGGAGGAGCAGGAGAAATGACTCCCGATTGCCCTCATAGGGGCAGGAACCCAAGCCCACCCTCAGCCCAGAAGGAAGGAGAAGGAAAAACCAGAGCTGCTGACTTTTCCAGAGAGTGCCAGGGTTTAGAAATGAAAACCATCACTCACTTCTTCTCATCACAGCCTTGGTGCTTCTGTTACCTGTAGTTCTAGGTGTTTCGTGGGCCCATCAGGCCCTTGTGAAGGGACCCAGCCCAGCAGCTAGAAGTAGCTGGGCATGGCAGCTCCAGAGGCCGCCGCCTGCTAAATTCTGACAGCCATGGTCATTTCCAGCCAGCAAAGCCCCTGACTGCCTAGCTATGGTGTGCTGGCCTGGCCTGGCCTGGCCTTAGTGGCTCCTAACAGAGCCTGGACCCTGAGGTTTCCTTTCTTGAAGGATCCTCCCCTCATTCCGTGCTGAGCCTCCTCTTCGCCACCACCCGCAGCCCAGCCGCTGTGGGGCTGTGAATACAGCTGTTGTTTCCTGTGCTTGCAGCTGCCTCTCACATTCTAGGACCATTCTGGGAGGAAACATCCCAGGGTCCTGTTTTTGGCCTGGCTCAGTATTCAAGTTCTACCAGTCTTGGGCCTTAGAAAAGATGTCTTTCTACTGTACACTCAGAGTCTGCCCCTGACTGGAGCCGGGAGAGGTAGGTCCAGCCAGCTCATGTTCCACTGCTCCTGTTTTAGGTTTTCTACGAGTTCTTTGTCGCTCTTGCCTAGTTCTGATGTGGGGGTGGTGAGAAGGGTACCCAGGCTCTGCATTCATTGGCCGTAAGGGTTGTACAAAACCTTCTGCCCTGCAAACCCCAGGCCCATTGGAGGGGATCGTGGAGATCAGATCCCTGATCCTGATGCAGGCCTTTTCCAGATCTGTTTCAGATGACTCTCCTGGGGGTGTGGGGAGCTGCCATCCCAGGGCAGGGGCTGTCAGGGCCAGGACACCTGCGTCTCTGTGTCAAGGCCCAGCAGTATTTTAGGTGTGCATGGGGTGTCAGGAAAGCCAGGCAAGGCTGACAAGCACTTGGGAGCATCCAGAGGTCCTTCTAGCAAAGGGGTTTGTTTCTGTCAGAGGTGGGACCCATGTTCTCTCACTGGTGCGTGTGAGAGGGTAAGAAGCTGCTTAGGTAGAGCACAGAGCTCTCATGGCTGACAGGTGCAACCAGTAGATGCAGAGGGAAAGTCAGGCTTGGAAATGAGCTGGGCTCTGGGCCTCTGTCTCCTTGTCTGTGATATGGGGCCCAATTTGATTCTCCTCGTGGCAGACGGGGTCCTTCAGGCCAGTGTGTTTCCTGGTGCCCCATACCAGCCCTCAGCACACTTGGGGAGTGTGCGCTCACTTCTGTACATTCCAGCTGCCACCTTAGGGCTTGTCCTTCAGTCTCCCATCTGTCAGTCAGCTCGGGCAGCCAGCCCTGCGGGGCTCCTGGGTTGTGAGATGGGTGACCCCACGGGGACTTGTGGCTGCTCTGGAGCCTGGGAGGGAAAGTGGGAGCGGGCCCTTTCGGCCTGCTAAGAATGGTGCCAGCTGCCTCGCCTTCTGATTTCTCTGTGCTCGGTGCTCCTCAGTCAGACCACTGTTCCAGTTAAGGAGAGGAAGGAATGGAAGGCAAGAGGGCGAGAGCAGTACAAGTAATGCTGGGCCGGGAGGCAGCAAAACCGCTTGTGTCTCAGCTCTGACACTCGACCAAACTGACCCTTGGTATCGCCAGCCCCAGCTGTGAAATGCAGAATTGATAAGATGACCTCCGAGGCCCTTCCCGCTCTTACCTGTTGTGGATCTGTGAGCAACTCTTGCTCCTCCCCGGCCTGAGCTGATACTCCCACACCAGGTCAACCTGTGCATCTGGGCGGCCCTTGGTTATGTGTGAGTGTGAGTGCTTTGTGTGTTCAAGTACTGCTACATACCTTCATGGTTATTTGTAGGTAGAGTCCCCAAAGAGGGTAGCACCCGTGTCCTTGAGGCCCCAAGCAATGGGAAAGTGGGGGCTTCACCAGTCTGCAGGGTTCAACCCAGGCCACCAAGGCCCACTGGCATTTTTGTTGCACTGGGAGGTTTACTATCCAAGGACAGTAAACCCCAGTAGCTCTAAGGTGCTGGTCCTGGGCTCAGGTGCTCTGTCTCTCTGTCTGTCCGCCCATCAGTACCCTCTCCAGCTGTTCCCATGCAGTGGTGGCCTTGCTCTACCCCTTCTCCTGGCAGCACACCTTCATTCCTGTCCTCCCGGCCTCTATGATTGACATCGTCTGCTGTCCCACACCCTTCCTGGTTGGCCTGCTCTCCAGCTCCCTCCCCAAACTGAAGGAGCTGCCTGTGGAGGAGGTGAGCCACCTGGGGAGCCAGCTGGGGGAAGGGAGGCAGAGGGGAGGGAAGAGGGAAAGGGAGAGAGGCTGCTAGGATCTTCTTAGTTGTGGCCTCTGGGCCTCTCTACCCAGCTCTCATCCTTTCTCCCTGGGAGGTCTGTCCCTGGCTGGAGTTATTTCTGTTATCTGACCCTGGGAACCTGAGGGGTCTGAAGGCCCGGCAGAGGGCAATGCAGGACTCATACCCTGAACCACTGCCACTAATGACTCCTTTTCTCAGGCACTCATGGTGAACCTGGGATCTGACCGATTCATCCGACAGGTGAGAGCAGCACGCCGCAGAACCTTGGCCTGCCCCTGGGTGGGCCCTTGGTAGACTCAGGCTCCCGAATACCCCCACTGTCATGAATACTGCTCAACCTTCACAGCCTGCTTGTTGAACTCTCTGGGTTCCCCACTCACAGAATAGACGGGGGTGGGGAGAAGCTGATCTTAGGAGCCTTGACCTCAGCAGGATCTGCCTTTCCAGTTGGCATTGTCAGGTTCTGGAAGACAGTGTGCGAATTCAAAGAACACGGCCTGGAAGTCCAACGACTTGATCACTGAGCTCCACCACCTTTGAGCCACGTGGTCTTGGACAGGCCTCCGAACTTCTCTGAGCCAGTGTTCTCATCTGTAAAGCAGGGATGGTGGTAACACCTGCCTTGAAATGTTGCTGGGGGATCACACAAATAAGTGTCAAGTGTTATGTAATGTACAGGCTTGCAATCACTGTCATCAGCCACAAAAAGCCTTTCTCAGTCATGGAAACCCTCCTGGCTTTCTGCCAAGGAGCACAGCCCCGTGCCATCCCCTCTGGGAAAGTACTATTACATGCCACTCACAGTGCTAAGGACTCTGGGTGCCAAGGCACTGGACCAGAGTGTGGAGACAGGAATGACAGACTGACCTCATCCCTGAGACGCAGGGTGGGCCACCATTTTCTTGCCCTGAGCCAGCTGTACTTCCCACCTGGGGCTGAAGATCAAGGAATTAGGGAGTTGGGGTATTGGGGTAGGAACCCCTGGCTGGTCCTAATCACAATGGGCTGTGAATGCCACCGGTTCTACCACTTTTTATCTATGTAACCTTAGGCAATTTTCTTAACCTTTCTGTGCCTCAGTTCCTCATGTTGATAATAGTTATCCAGGGTTATGGGGAAAATTAAACAAGATTTTTATATTTAAGCTCTTTGAACAGGGCTTAGCACACAGTAAGTAATTGTCCAGTCAGGGTTGGCTATGATTACCATCACCATGGTTTTTCCTTCTCCTGCAGATGGACGATGAGGACACATTGCTACCTAGGAAGTTACAGGCAGCTCTGGAGCAGGCTCTAGAGAGGAAGAATGAACTGATCTCCCAGGACTCTGACAGCGACTCCGATGATGGTGAGGAAGGCTTGCTGGGGCAGAATCAGCTCTGCTCTGGGTCTGGGCCTCACAGGCCAGGACTCTGTTTCTGTGCACAAGCCCTTTCTGATTGATGAGGCTCCAGCTACAGGACCTTGGTCTCCCTCTAGCGCCTTCCTCTACCCCAGGAGAGTTGGGAAGGAAAACCCAAAGATGTGATAGTCACAAAGACTCTTATTGTTGACAGGAAACTAATTATTCCTCTCTCCCAGGCTTTCCCTTAAGCCACTGCAGGAGATGGAGGGAACTTCCTCTTCCTGGGAAGCCAGGAAGATCACATAGGGTGAGGGGTGTGAGGGAAGTGGAGCTCTGGTTTCTGACTTCTACTTTATTCATCCAGCAATTATTTGCCAGCTTCCATGTTCAGTTTCTGACCTCCAGGAGCTCATGTGCTAGTTATGCTATAAGCCCATGAGCACAAGAGATATAGTTTCAAGAACAGGAAGTGGGTACTGGCTGGAAGTTTTGATGGGAGAGGAACACTACACCAGCTGGAGATTAGGGGAAGGCCTTGCAGGCTCTTGACCTGAATCTCAAAGATTTTCTTTTCCCTTCCAGAATGTAATACCCTCAACGGGCTGGTGTCGGAGGTGTTTATCCGCTTCTTCGTGGAGACTGTTGGGCACTACTCCCTCTTCCTGACACAGAGTGAGAAGGGGGAGAGGGCCTTTCAGCGAGAGGCCTTCCGCAAGTCTGTGGCCTCCAAAAGCATCCGCCGTTTTCTTGAGGTTTTTATGGAATCTCAGATGTTTGCTGGCTTCATCCAAGACAGGGAGCTAAGAAAGTGTCGGGCAAAGGGTAAGGCCAGAAGAGCTTGGGGTTGGGAGCTGTGGGCCCTCTTCTAATGCTTCTGCTGCCAGCAGGGCTATATAACCAGGCACTGTGATGGAAGCTCTTGGGCATCAGCTGGGGCCAGGCCTGTTAACACCCGTTTTCTTCTGTAAGAAACTCCCAAGGGAGCTTTCTTCTCCTTTTGTCCCAGTAAATGCCTTCACAAGGCTGTGCACAGGCTGGAGCCATGTGGCTAGAGAGTGGCACTAATCTCTACCCAAGAGCAGCATGCTGGTGGTTGCCCATCTCCTCCTCAGATGCCCTTCTTATTCAGAGAAAAGAACCAGACTGAGCAATTTGGGGGGTTCTGAGAACCTATGGGTTGGGGAGGTCTCTTAAAATTGGGTTAGTTATCTTGGGTTGGTAGCAGTCCCCATTTAAGGCAGGTGGTTATCTTATCTCAAGTTCTTTCTGTCTAACCTCAAGGTTATTATTTCTTCTGTCCGTTAATGCTGTCCATTTAGTGTACCAAACCTTTTTGGGACAACATGGTAGAGTGGTCTAGAAGAAGCTAGTGGTGTCCACTCAGGCCAGCTCAGCAGTAAGGGGTGGCATTGTCACCATAGTGCAGCTCAGGAATGAGCATTTTGAGGCATAGTATCAAGGATCTTTTTGCTATTAGCAGTGAACACCTGTGAGATGTCACTAAAGAGAGTTTTGATACAAATTATAATCCCAGATGCTTGGTTTCTCCTTCTGTGGCATCTGTGCCCATGGTCTCCTTCCCTTCCTGCAGCGACTGTTCTCTTCCTGTTACTGTTTCTCTTTTCACCTAGGCCTGTTTGAGCAGCGAGTAGAGCAGTATTTAGAGGAACTCCCTGACACTGAACAGAGTGGAATGAATAAGTTTCTCCGAGGTTTGGGTAAGTAGCCTTGTTACTGATAAGACAGATGTTCAGCAGGAAGGGAGAGTTTGGGGATCTGTGCCCCAGAATACTCTAACCCACTGCCAACAGTTGTTTATATTGGGGCTGTAGACAGAACAGGATGGGATCCCTTGGTGAAGAGAAGGTTCCAAGCCAGTGCTCCAAAGGTATTTAGCATAGTACAGTCATCTCTCTGTATCTGTGGGGGGCTGGTTCCAGGACCCCCCCAGATATCAAAATCCATGGATGCTCAAGTCCCTGATACAAAATGGCGTAGTGTTTGTGTATAACCTGTGCATATTCTTCTGTATACTTTAAATTATCTCTAGATCACGTATAATACCTACTACAATGTAAATAGTTGTTATACTGTATTGTTTAGGGAATAATGACAAGAAAAAAAGTCTGTACATGTTCAGCACAGACACAACCATCCATTTTTTTCCCCAAGTATTTCTGATCTGCGGTTGATTGAATCCATGGATGCAGAGTCCATCCAGAGGGTCTACTGTATTTACCAAACTGCAGAACAAAGAGAAACCACAAGTTCTCCCATAAGTCAGGTCTTTCTGTGTGCACTCCTTCTTGAGTGAGTATGAGGGCCATTAGAGCCAGTGAGCTTTCCTCATCTAGGCCATAGGAGGTCTACAAAAGTAGTGCCAGAGTGCTCTTCCTGCAAAGCTCTGCTCCCTTCAGGGTGCTCAGCCAGCTAGATCATAGAATCATAGCGTCTCCGTTTGAAGGGATATGGAGGCCAAAGAGGTTAAGTGGCTTACCCAAAGCCGCACAGTGGTTAATACCAGTGCCCTAATTAGAGCTCTCCAGTGTTTTCACCACCCTGGATCAGATCTGTCACAGCGATAATGCAGTCTTTCTAATCCCTTACTGTCCCACCGAGAAGGTTAGGGCTGCAAGAAGGAGAAGGGGTGGAGGTTGGAAAAGATGATATTGAAATATTCTCACTCTTGCCCTCTCTGGCCCACAGGCAACAAAATGAAGTTCCTCCACAAGAAGAATTAAACCCCGTTCTCAGTAGCAGAGTTGCAGAGCCTGGAGCCTGGGGAGAGGGCCCAGCCTGGGACCCTGTGGCTGCTCTGCCCCTGCAGATCCCATCCTCCAAGCCAGCCCATCTCTGCCTTCACAATATCCCAGGATACTGTTTGTAAATAATCTGCTGTAAGCTTTCTTAACTGTTTTTGTAACAAGCAAAGAGAATATGGTAAATATTTGTATATTCCCAAGGGGCCGGGTGCTTTCCTGTCCTGCCGGAGCATGGATGAAGTTTTGCTGGGTGCTTGTGACTGGCCAACTATGTGCAGCTGACTGTCTCAGCCCAACCACTGATCTTCCCTGGAGGCTTTTGGCCTGCCTCCCTGCCTGCGGCCCCTGCTGCCAGTCTCGGGCCCTGGAGAGCAGATGCTGTCTTGTTATGTACAGGAGGACTATTTTTTTTTTTTAAATCAGAGTTTCTATTTTTTTCTGGCAGTTCCCCTCCCAGCCCTCTGTTTTTGAAAGGCAAAGGCCAGTCCGTCCCCATTTGCAGCGTGGTACTAGGCTCTTGAGCCTGGTCCTCTTACTCCTCCTACCCTCTGAGATGGTCAGTGAGTCATGGGAAGCCCACCCCACAGCTCTGCCAGTGCTGTCTGGGCCCGGCTCGCAGTCAGTGGTGGCCATGATGCGGTACAGGGGATCCCTCCTTCCCACCATCTACGGGTGTTCTCAATAAACAGTGTACAGTTTGGGCCCACAGCCTCATGTGTTCCTTGGCTTCATTGTCTAGAGTTCTCTCTCCTGTGAATGAGCTGAGACTGGCTATTCAGGGATGAAACACCATCACACAGGGAATTGAGTTATTTAAGGGATTGGCTTCAGCATGAGTCACTGACTGCCCCTGAAATTGAGTTCTCTGGTCTGAGCTGCATGACTGGTTTTAAGAGAAGATACCTAATCATTGTTCTGGTTCAGCTTCCCACTCTGGTAGCCAACTGTTCAGACTCTACTTAAGTATTTTCAGTGATGGAAAGAATGTTGTCTGCCTTTTGGCTTCATTACTACGTGAATCTTAACATTTCTGTATTCAGTCTGAGGCCCCTGAGACATCACTGGGTATCCTGATGTTGGTGGAGTGAAGCTAAGCTAATGCCAACCCAGGGCTTGGTCATACATTGACCCATTACCTATGATTCTTCCATGTCACTTTGTGAATGATTTTCTCTATTGAAACCCTAGGTTTTCTGCTACCTTCCATGGAACAGCAAGGAGAGAAGCAAGGTGGGGAATAAGGATGGCGCTTCAGCTTTCTACCCACCAAGGCCTTGGTAGAGCAGAGACCTTGAAAACTCCCACGATGAGCCATTAAGCTGCGACTGTTTTCATTGGTATTGGGTTTAGGTCTGGCAGGAGTTGAACCTTGGAGTAAAGCTTTCCTGTCCTACCACCCTAAACCAATTTAAACAGGAGATGATCCCATCCTGAGTTTCCTTCTCTCCTTCCCCCACATCTCCATTGAGACTTGCACAGGCCCCAGCCTGTCCCTGTCCATGATTTGGGGCTGTTCTCTGCCTCATAAAGCAAAGTGGAGGGTTTGTCTTCTGGGAAGACAAAGTCGTTTTCTCCTCTGAAAAATCCTCCTGCATAGTTAGTTGGCTTTGCCATTTGCCAGTAATAGAAGAGCAGGGATTGATGTCTCATGAGTCCGGGTTTTCAGTTGGGATCAAGAGAGAAGACAGGGATTGTAACCAGAAAATTCAGAGTAGGATGTTTTTACCTCCAGAACTCATCGCTGTTAACTCAGCCTGGGCTTCATGACAGTCATAGAAGTAGACTGCTTAATAATAAAAAAATATATAGTTACCCAAAGGGTCTCTCTCTCCCCCCCCATCCCCTCCCTCCCTCTTTTTAATGTGGTTCATGTGATCAGATCACAAGATGTATAGGTGTCAATTCTTTTCTTGTAATTTTGACATTTTTATGTATCTATAAAATATAGTACATCTGAACCCTTGAGTGAATCCCAGAGGAGTGTGTCTCCTACCTCCTACTATGGCTGCAGCTCTTATCCCAATTCAGAAAATGGATGCTGGCACATGATGGCTTGGAATGGGCTGCAAGGGCCCACACAGTGATTGCTGTGGCCAAGGCACAGCAGCCTTATGGGGGAGAGGAGAGTGTAAGTACAGTGGGCCTGGTTTGGGGTTGAAAAAACGTTTTCAGGGCTTGTTTCCAAGTTCTGCTTTCTCATGATCTCTGGACCCCTAAACCAGTGATTCTCAACTCCATCTGTTTATTCTCTTTTGTATAGCAAATACTATAACTCCCCTCCCCTTTACTACCCTGAAATGAAATTCATAGATAATATAACCTGCCTAAACATACCTTAACTATAATATAAAAGGGGAGAAATAAAAGGGAAGTACTTTGTTATAAAATAACATGCTTAGATAAATATGTAAATGTTCAGGCACAACCATATTAGAAGATACAATGAAGTCAGATGCCTACACCTGTACACAGAGCTACTGTGAATGCAGCAGCTACACACGCAAAGTGTGTTGTAGTAGCAACTGAGATACTACTGCGTAGTTACCAGTGATGAGGGAGTTTTCTGAAATGAACAATTTTTGCTAATGTTCTGAACAAAACAAAGTATGAGCTTCACCTGATTTAAATAATAGTTGGAATCCTAGAAAATTTAGAAGTATATGAAAACTGAAAAAAAAAATAAACCTTTTTGATTATCTGTAAATAGAGTTAGATTCTAAGCTAGATTTTTCTTTAAAAAGATTTATTTAGCTCACAATGGCTGGAAAGTTCAAGACTAGACAGATGCATCTGGAGAGTGCCTCAGGCTGCTTCAACTCATGATGGCAAGCAGAAAGGTAAGCAGAAGGGTAGCCAGGTGTGTGCAAAATCACATGGCAAGAGAAGGAAGCAAGGGAGAAACCTAGGAAATCAGACACCTTTGTAACAGCCGACTCTCTACTAACCCACTTCAGGATGAGTGAGACAGAACTCACTCATCCTGGAGGGAGGGAATTAATCTATTGGTGAGCCATCTCCCCCATGACCCAAATGCCTCCTAGGCCCACCTCCCAGCACTGCCATATTGGGGATCACATTTCAACATCAAATTGTCAGGGACAAACCACATCCCAACCACTGCAGGGCCCAAGAAAGTAAGTCTAATTATAGTCACAGCTCTGTTAAATTTTTGTTAAAAATAATACTCTTCATTTCACATGTAGACTTACAACCTACCTTGTACCCAGAATGACTTACAGTGATACACAAACTGGGTATTTCAAAAAACAACTTAAAGTGGGAATGAAAGTTAAAAATTGGCATGTAAAATAGAGCCACGAATTAAATATACACCTTAACCTATATTCTTACTAGGAGTGATGCATAAAATACACAAAATTTGTTTCTAGAGCCAGATAATGTGGTGGTATACATCCCAAACCTGATAAATTTGCCTCTGGAGGTGGAGGTGTAATTTAAAAAGCCATGAAAACTTGAACGAAAGACAATATTATTTTTCAGCACTAGCAAGTTTCTGGTAGCGCTTTTTAAAAAATTACTTTTTTGCTCATTTATATTGCTTTTTAATATGAAAGTAATATGCATTTGGTTAAACAAAAAACTCAAACTGTACCAAAACATACATTTCCCTCACCTCCCAAAACTCATAAGAGGAAATCCCTTTTCTCAGTTTTATGTTCTTCCTGAACATTTCCATGCGTGTACGAGCACTTTTTTTTAGCCCAAGGTGCCCTTAAACACACTTGGCGCTCATTACCTTTTAGATAATTAAAAGAAAGTTAATTTTCGGAGGTGTGGAAATTCCCATCTTGAAAGTGTATGTAAAGACCACGCCTCCCGTTCTTATGCCCACCGCAGGCGGGGCTTGTTTCGTTTTGCTTTCGAGACAGGCTCTGGCTGTTGCCCAGGCTACCGTGCAGGGGCTTCATCATAGCTCACAGCAACCTCCAACTCCTGGGCTCAAGCGATCCTCCTGCCTCAGCCTCCCAAGTAGCTGGAACTACAGGCGCCAGCCTCCATGCCCAGCTGGTTTTTAAAATTTATTTTGTAGCGACGGGGGGTCTCACTATTGCTCAAGCTGGTCTTGAACTCCTGGCCTCAGGATTACAGGCGTGAGCCACCGCCCCCGGCCCGCAAGCGAAGTTTGAAGTGCCACAAACCCTACGCTCTTAAGTGGACCCACCGCTGCACAGCGACCGAGGCTGGAATTGAAACTCCCGCCTCGCCCTCACTGCGGGCGGGCCAGCCATCTGCCGGAAATGGTGTTGCTCGGGATTCCGGTCGGAGGGAGGGAGGGGGTGGAGGAAAGATCAATGAGCCCCCGGAACCAGAACCTCACGTCCCCCGGAAGTGACTCTTGGGGACGAGGCGAGGAGAGACGTGAAGCGTGGTGGGTACCGGGAGGACGCTGCTGAAGGCTTGGCGGTGCAGCCCGGCGAACGCGGCCGCGGGGGCTCCGAGCGCCGCACATCCTCCGCCGATGGTTCACGCTTTCGGCTGGTTTCAGCTGACTGCTCTTGGGCTAATTAGCCATTGAATAGGGATTAATGCGTTTATTTGCATTAAAAACTTAAATCCGACTTAGCTGATTTTGACGAGGACCGCTTTTGCAAATCATGCGGCAGACATTTCCTATAAACCGAGTTACATCTGCAGCCCCGAGGCTTGAAGGAAAATGTATTTAAAGCACATAAGTATTAGGCCAGAAATTATACCCTTTGCAATTCAAGCTTTTAAAAAATTAGGTGCCAACCTAAATGTGCTAGTGGTACCATTTTTTACAACAATTTTAAGTAACGTTAAAAGATTGAATGCCACTGAGTTGGAGGGCATCTGACAGCTGCTCCGCACATTCGGGAAGGCCTCATGCACAAGCCAGTCAAAGCGTGGCAGTCTCATGAAAAAATGTTAGTGAATGTGGGGGCTCAAGCAAGCACTGGCATCAGGGTGGACTTGACACTCAAAGCTGTTTTAGTTAGCTCCTGGTAACACAGAACAGTCTGTTTCAGCAACACTGCGTTGCCCCACTGCAAACTGAAATATAAAATCCCATATCCTTGGTCCTGCCTCCAGCCTCCCAGTGTAACCCCGTCTCCGAACTACAGCCCGGCCAAAGTAATCTCTCCCCAGGCTCATCTGCTACCACAGCACTTCCCATTTGCTTAATAACCTTTCCAAGCGGGTTTCCTGAAACTCATCATTTTGCCATTGCCGCTGCTTGGACCAATTTCCCTTAACAATCACATGGTTAATTGACTCCATTTGCTCTCTTAAATTTACACTTTGTCACTAAGTCAAACATGACGATCAAGTGCATGCTTTCCACACACAATCCTCAAATACACTTTTACCTAAATTTTAAAGATGCAGAAATTGGACTAAGCGTAAGAAGCCACGCAGCTGCTAAGTAGAAATCAAATATTAAATTGGGCCTCTTCTCTATTAACTACTGACCACCCATTGAAGATCCTTGGACTCAAAAGAGGCCCTAACGGAGAGCCCTTTTCACCTTTCTCCATCAATGTCTTAATGGAAGTTGCAAACCCAAACAGTGCACTTTTAATGTTGTCCAACTGTATAAAGGTTTACCTGCCTCCCTGTAGTTCTTTCCTATTCTTATCCAAGTCAACTTAAGTTTCTGCCTTGTGTGCTTCCGTTTGATCCCCAACATTCTCTAAAGCAGCAGTCCTCAACCTTTTTGGCACCAGGGACCACTTTCATGGAAGACCGTATTCCATGGATGGAGGGGTGCAGAGCTCCGTGCTGATGTGATGGGGAAGAGCTGTAAATATAGATGCTTTGCTCCCTTGCCTGCTGCTCACCTCCTCTGCTGGCCCCCCAACTTTCATGGAAGACAATTTTTCTATTTGCATGACCCCACAGAACATTAAGGAAAACTCCATCAACTGAAACCCAGTAGTAGGATAAGGGCCATCTTAGTTCTTTCTTTGTTCAGATTCTAGACTGTTATTTTGGGTCAAAAAAAAGTTCGAAATCTCAGGAAGAGCTATAAACTAGCAAATTATAATTTGCTTTGAAATCTGAGGATCCTATTTGTAAGCAAGCATTGGTCACCAAACCCAATTCCAGTTTCTGGCCTTCAGGATTCCCCAATCTTTTCCACAAGATATATTTCAGACTAGGAAAAGAAGTTAAGTTTCAAGATTATCTCCTTGAACAAGACCCTAATGCATAGGGACCTATGAATCTGTCAACCACTTTCTGGAATCTAGCCCACCTGACATATATTAAAACCCCTGGTATGTTCAAAATTCAGATTGGGAACTGCCTCAATCCTGTCAAACTGTTCCCTTTTGAACCACATGGAGCAGTTAAGAATACATCCTCCCATTCACTGTAAAATTCAAAGTACAATGCAAATAGTCCTTTCACATTAGGTATTTCAATTGTCAACAGATATCATTCTCACTTTATAAATGAAAATGTTTAACTGGCCAATGCCTCTAAGTATTGGCCCTATCTTTACTGTGCACTTTCTGAGGGAAGTAGAGGAGCCCATGCCCTCATATCCTAAACTCCTAGAACCTGTTAGGTGGGTTCCCCAATGTACAGATAAGGCAGAGATGCCACCAAAGAACCTATACTCAGACCACAAGGAAAAAGCATTTGTCAGCATTTAATGAACCTCCCTCCATGGGGCTTTAAGCCACCAAGACACAAGCTCCCCCAACACCCTTAATCTTCTCCTCAGCTCTTCTGCTGAAAAACTTGGCCTTCACGATGACCGGCTGCTTTGGGAGCTTTCCCTTCCCCAGAACTTTGTAGTAACCCTAGAAGAAAAGAGAAGAGAATTTACATTACCCCACAGCAGGTACCAAACTCCCTAATGGTATGAGGAAAGATGCCTGTCAACCCACTTTGTAAAACCCAGGTAGGGTATGTTACTGATCTGGGCACTAACGGGGGCACTGACTGCACCTGCCAGTGAATCGAGACCAGCAGATTCTCTTCGAGTACTCTAGCACACCAGGACAAGAGTGGTGTCGAGATGTGACTCTAGTCTCGGCAAAGCACAAACTTCCCTCTCCTGGTCAATTACCCATGATAAGCAAAAATGGACAACTATATTCCCATGAATGCTTCAAGTCCTGATGGTCAAAAGTGCTCATGGGACACTGAAAGCCTCTCTAAGGTTCTGGCCTTTAAAAAGACTACCTCCATATTCATGCGAGGCAACACTGACACAAGGACCAGAACCCCAACGATACACCAAAAAACATTTGTCTGTGGGAGAAATCTTCAGTTAATGTAGGACCTTGAATAACAACTGAACACATTAGGATTTTATTCTGTGAGGAACATGAAGGGCCAAGAGCTGTACCTCAAGACCAGAACTAGCTGTACAGCTGAACTCAAGAAATACAAACCTGTTAGTTACAATCTGGGCAATGACAATAGGCACTCATTACTGATAGGAAAGACATTCAAGCAAAAATAAAGTGCATGAATGAAGGAGTGGGAGCGTTAGTTTCCAGAACTTTTGCCTGAATCACGAGCAAAACATGTAATTTTCACTTCTGAAGGGGAAAATGGGAGCAAAGCAGGGAAGAGTTATATTTTGAAAACAGTGACCTATGATAATTCTACCAAAAGGCGGAACTATCTAGTATGTAACTGGGTAGTACAGGACAGACTTCAGGTAGGAAATTAAGTGGATTAGACTAAGCCAGATTTTTGTAATGGAATACCCAATTCACTCACCGATCGCACCACATCAATAATGGGAGCAGCTCCAGTCTTGTTTTTGGCAGCATTTACCCGTGTCTGCTCACTGACCAATGTCCACAATTTATCAAGGTTGACCGTTGGGCAAAAACTCTGGTTCCTCTTTAAGTGGTAATGCCTCATACCGACTTTCCCAAAGTAACCTGGGTGACTGGGAAGAAAAAGCAACCACCCTCGTAAACTCACTCCAATTAAGAAGCTATGTCTATCATCTTTATAGTTATCTCCCCCATTACAGTGTAAATTAAATTGTTCACTGGTGCAGAACAGCAAGTACCACATAGCAAGCACTGAATTCATTTGTTAAATTGAACAACTCTTTACAAACCAACAAAGACCATCAGGAGAAAAAGGTTAGCTTTATTTCACAGAACCAGGACCAATCACTAAGGAAGAAAGAGGCAATGCCAAAAATAAAATTCAAGTCACTTGACAGCATTCTCTGGACAATCTACACATTCCTATAATAAAGGTCTTCTAAAGAACTAGTCAAAACATATCATTCCTTAATTTGTAGAGCCCAACAGTTGCATAGGTCAATCTGAAGGATGTTACTAACCTGGTGACTGACTGTGCCATGAGGACCGCAGCCAGTGAATAAGGTCAGCAGTTATTCTTCGAGGACTCTAGCACACTAAGGCAATAATTAATACCCAAGCGTGACTCTAGCCTCGATGGCAGGTTCTCAATTCACATCAAGTGTTAACTTGGTGAAAACTAGCAACAGGCGAGAGGCTTGCTTCCAGACTTCCGATGTTGTAATCCTGCCCCCTCTGCCTATACCTCCCAAGCTATCAGTGTCAGTAAAAGCAGTCCAATAATACTCACTATTTGTCAAAGTTGATCCTGTGGTGATGCATGCCACCAGCATTACCCCGGCCTCCTGGGTGCTTCCGGTGCTTGCCTGCAGGAATACAAAGCTACATGGCTAACACAGCCTTCTCAATACTATCTCAGGAAAAGGCAGCGAATATCCTCACTCTTCTGTGCCCTTGCTCATGCTGTTCCCAGGCCGCAATACCTCTTTCAGCACTGCGATTCCGTCGAGACTTCGGGTTAAACATCTTTTCAGCGTTCCACGTAACAGCACTCCATTATCTTCACCTATTTCAATACTCTACCCCGCTCAATTTTTATCTCACCACTGATGAGAAATTCTCTAAATCTGAAGTACTAGAGAATCCTCAAAAAGAAACCAAAAACGGCCCAACTCAATCTGGCTTTACTGGAAAAAGGTCTTACTCCAATCCACTTCCAAACTACCTACATGCTGACTAGCTAAGCACCCGAAAGAGAGAGTCCTAGACCGACCGGGAGGGGAAGCCGGCACTTACCGATGCGGCCGTGGCCGTGGCTCACGTGGCCCCGAAGCTTCCGGGTCTTCCTCAGTCTGGATGGCTGCGTGGAAAAATGAGCTTAATGGTAAGGCCTAAGAAAAATGGGAAGAGGGAGATGCTTGCCAACCTGAGGTGGGCCTGTAGCCCACGGAACTACCTTCTGTCGTGTTCGGCAAAGTTGAAAATACGGACGTGCCCGGGGCCCTCTGGTTTCATCAGGGTGGCGCTCGGGCCCGCGTGGCTAAGACATCCGAACCCCGGGCCGAACACGCGGCCCCAGGCGCCCCGCCACGCCCCGGACCCACGCCGGCCATCCTGCCCTACGGCCGGCCCTGTGAGGCCTGGAAAGTCTGGCCAAGGCCAGGGGTAGGTCGCTCGGGGGCAACTGAGTACAGCCTGTGGCCTCGGCCAACACAGAAGCGGAGGCAAGGAAAGAAACACCTACCATGGCGGCGGCTGAGACGAAAAAGGGAAGCCTTAGAGAAGTCTCGCGAGGTATCGAACATGGGGGCGGAGCAAATGTGCCTCACTTCCGGTCAGGGAGGTGGGGCCTCGGACTGGGCCTCTCTGGTCTCGCGGGTTTTGTGTGCCCGTCAGCCGCTTCTTACTCCTGCGTGTAATCGTCTCCCTCACAGCCGAGAGCCGGTGGCGTGGTGGCGGTGAACTCTTACTGATGCAGACGGTTGTAACATGCTCGGAGACTGAAAACTGTTGAGAAATGCGGGGCTCGGGGCGCTGTGGTGCACGCTGCCGAGTCCTAAATGGGTTGGGCCCTTTCCTGGCGCCTGGGCCCTGGAACTGCCCGGGCCCACCCAAAGGGCCTCGGTATCTCTCAGGTCCTCCCAAAATGCCCCAGTCCTGGGCGGTCCCACGCGCCTCCTCTGTCCTTAGTGGTCTGTCTGCTCGCTTGTCTCCCGGCCGCAGCGAGGAGCACGAGGCACTATTTAACCCCCGGTGTGCCCACCTGGCGTCTCACTCTGCTCCATTTGACGCTCTTGGGCGTTTCCTGAAATGCCGTCCTTAAGGACCTGCTCGCCCGGAGTGGGCGCTCCGTCTTCCTTTGTCCTTTGCCCTTGTGGTGTCGTCTCGGGGCGGCCTCTCAAGTTTGAGCAACCTGCTATGATTCTGGGGCCTATGTGCCTGGTTGCTATGTGGCCCTTTTAATCCAGACCCTGTAAATACTTTTTCTAAACGCCACATTGAAATTTTCTCCGGAATCTATTTAACACGATTGTGACCCTTTCCTCTCCTGTACCAGACAGCCCCTGTCTAAGGTGGACCTTGATTC
>RJWJ010004483.1:0-75938 GCA_004363605.1 Indri indri
CTCCCATTCTGTAGGTTGTCTGTTTGCTCTTGTGACAATTTCTTTGGCTGTGCAGAAGCTTTTTAATTTGATCAGGTCCCATTTATTTATTTTGGTTGTTGCTGTGATTGCCTTTGGGGTCTTCTTCATAAATTCTTTGCCTAGGCCAATGTCTAGAAGAGTATTTCCAACATCTTCCTCTAGAATTCTAATAGTTTCAAGGAGGCAGTTTTGAGGCAGTGGGCTAACCTCAGAATCTATCATGAAATGGTGACTTTATGGGTTGAAGGGCAGAGAAGAACTAAAGATGACTCTGAGGATACTAATTTGGGAAATTGAGTCAACGATGACAGAAAATTGTGAAAAGGAGCATGGAAAGAGCAGACAAGTTTTGGGTAAAAATGATTGAAAACTTAGACATGTCACAAAGAACATGACACTCAAGTGGTAGCTATAATTATTTGACTGTGAATTGCTGAGAAGAGTCAAGATGAGCTCCAGAAGGAAGGAAGCAGAAATTTGGCATCTTAGTATGGGTTCTAAATTTAAAATGAGACAAAGATACTTGAGTGTTCTTCCAAATTGTCCAGGCCACCAGGTCACATAGAAGGAATGAGAACTGGAATTTAGAGCAGTTTTTTTTTCCCCCCAGTGGAGAAGGATATGAGAGACATTAACTCAAAAACTGTGTGATCTTCAAATTAATCACCTCTCTGAAATACATATCAGGACTATTGCGAAGATTAGAATAGATATCTAAAAGTATATCAGACAACATTGGTTATGCTTCAGTGTGGCTAAAAAACAAAAACAACAAGCAAAACTCCTCGAATTACAGTGGTTTAAGACAACAGGCATTTTCCATTTTACTTGCTCAATAACTTTATGAAAAAGATGCATCATCTTCATTTTATGGATGTGGAAACAGACTTGTCAAAGGGCTTACAAGAGGGAGAGCTGTGAGATCTCTCACACTCCAAAGGTTGCATGTTCTCTTTCCTTTCCACAATGGAAAAGTGCTTTCCAGAGAGAGGACACACTTGGTCATGGACTAAATGCTCCCCAGTGGAGTGAAGCTCTGAAAATGAAATGTCTACATGATTTTCTACCTGTTTCCTTACTGTGAAGTTTTCCCTGGGCAGAGAGGGAGGAGAGACTGTATCTCCCACATCCTTAGTCTCACTGAGGTCAGGGTAGGCCAGTGATTAATTCTATAGTCCTTGGAGTTGACATCATATGTTGACATATTTGGGTTTAAGTCCTGACTGTAGCCATTTGTCAGCTGTGTAGACTAGATAAGATACTTAACATTTCTGGGCCCCAGTTTTCCTACCTCTAAAATGAGGATAATAATGGCACTTATTTCATATGTTTATTGTGAGGATAATATGAAATAATACACTTATCCTTAACCCATTGTTTACTTTTTAGTAAGTAATCTATATATATTTCCTATTATTACGACTGTTTTAGGAACTCTTGACCTCTTGCTTTTCATTTCTGTTTGTACCTTTTCTTCTGGAGAGGGCTTTCCAGGTATTCAAAGGGAATTGAGTGCTGTAATCTAAGTCTTTGGTTACTGCAGCCACATCAGCACTAGATGGTGTCCCAAGCCCAGCAATGCTGTGACTCTTGCAGACTCCTGGTGGTACCTCCTTGATGGATAAGGGAGAATTTCCTGGATTACCCAGCAAAGTCTCTTGCTCTCTTCCCTCAGTTTCCCCCACACAAAAGAAATCTCCCTCTCCATGCTGGGCTGCCTGAAGTTGGAGGAGAGGTGACATGAGCATTCCGCCATGGCCAACACAGCTAGTACTCAGGTAATATCTGAAGCCAGCACAGTCTTGCCCAAGGCCTGTGTTTATTCAAGGCCCAAGGGCTCTTTAGCCAGCAGGTGGTGAATCCTGCCAGGATTTAATCCTCCCCTTCAGGGCAGTAGGTTTCCTTCTGGAACCCCATAGTGGATTTAGAAATGTCCTCTAGGAGCTAAGGCCTAGAATCAGGGCTTCAGAAATCTGCTCGGTGCTTTATTTTACTGTGGCCAAGCTGGTGCCCAAGTTGCAAGACAAAGTTGTCTGGGCTCTTCCCTTTCCTTTCCTTAAGCAGAAGGAGTCTCTCCCCAAGCAGCACTGCCTGGAGTTGGGGGAGGGATGAGGCAAGCATGCCCTTGGCTGCCACAGCTGGTGTCTCCCTGGGTCAGAGTACCCCAAGTCCACTGGCTCCAGCCTAGAGAAGCCACAGGACTTGCCCAAGGCCCCAGGTCACTTTCATCAGCTCGTGGTGGAGCTAGCCAGAATTCGAGTTTGTACTAGGGCTGTGACTGGTCTAAATGCTCCCTCCGTGGGTACTGGCAGAATTCTGCCCTGTGTTATGTTTTTCTGCGACAAGGTAGCCCTGAGTTCCAATGCAAAGTCCCCCGGTCACTTCACTCTCGCTCCCCCAAGTGCACATATTCTGTCTGCACTGGGCACTGGCAGGTGCTGCTGGTGGATGGGGAAAGGGAGGCGTAGGCAATGCAGGACTGTCTTTCCTGCCCTTTTCAGTGCCTCTTCCTTTCATGTAATGTCAAAAGCAGGTACTGTGATTGCTCACCTGATTTTTGGTTCTTATGAAGGTGCTTTCTTGCATAGATAGCTGTTCAATTTGGTGTTCCTGTGGGGGGACTGTTGCTGGAGGGTTCTACTTGACCCCCTTGCCCCTCTCCTATTATGAGAACTTTACTATTCAGCCAATGTACTTCATTTCCTGAATTGCAAATGGGATAAATAATGTATACCTTAAAGAATTGCTCTGCATTTGTTTATTCTTTCATTTATTCTTTCACGTATGTAGCATTCATTCAGTCACCTACAATGAATGAATAGATGATTGATGCCCTTTCTCAGCCCAACTGCTGAACTGTCCAGTTACACCTTGGTAAAACTTCCTCTGTAATGCAGCACTTAGAGACTTAAAATATTTAATGTCCCCTTTATTCACCCCATTTCCCACCACCAAACCAATTCAGTCAAGGTCATTCCTAATCAGGTTATATTCAACATGCTTTTCCAATAAACTTTTGTTGTTCCTATCTTCTTTTCTATTGTTGCTTATCTTTATCCAGTATCCCTTGTTCTAGTACAAGACACTTCAAATTTTATTTAAGAATCAGTTCTCTTCCATTCTTAGTCTACATCATTTAGACAGAGATAATCCCATCTTTGGATTCCAGCCATAGGTACAAATCCTAGTTCTGACCAAGCAAAGAGTTGCATGATTTTGATCAGCTACAGTGATTGGCTCAGTGATGGGCAAGTTAGATAAGCAGGGCCAATCAGAGGGAATGCAAGGATTTATTAATGAGAATTACTAGAAAAGAGGCCCCTTTCTCCACCAGTCTGGCTAAGTGGATAGCGTGTAAATTAGAAGCTGCTGGAAATCATTTTTTGCTGGGTTCAAATGAGAACCTATCTAAGAATGCATCTAAATGTACAGAATGCTAAAGCAAGAACTGGAGAGACAGGCAATGTTTTAATGACATTTTTTGAGACCCTAAAGCCATACATCTGCACTGAACACCCCAATTATAGGAGCCAATAATTGTTTCAGTCGTTTTGAGAAAGATTTCTGTTACTTGAAACTGAAGGAGCCCTGATGAATACGTGGTCCCAGTGCACTGGTCTTCATGAACACTGCGATTCCCTATTTCCGGCATTTGTTCTCCTTTAGGAATTTGATGCCTGCTGATGTCACTGTGCTATGCTCCCTGGTGTGGATACCCCACTGGCTCTGTGCGTGAAAAATCTCTGCGTGAATAATTATCAGCAATGAGTGTATTTATTATATCTTGTCCCTAACCAGAATTGGTGAGAGGTGCGGTTATAAAATCAGATTTAAAATAAACAAGACAGACACAAGCTACAACTTGATTTAGCAAATTTCAAATCTTTGCTCAATTGCCTGTTTAAGATTCAGATCCTTTAGAATTAAAGCAGTCAACTGTCTGGCATCGTGTACAATCTGTTGCACAATCTGTCCTCCAATGACCCTTTTTACCTTTTAATTTTTAACAGGATATTTAAAATTCAAAGTCTCAGATCATCTGTTCATTTATTCAGCATCCACTATCTGTGAGGAATGGTGCAATGGAGACACAATGGCAACAAGACATAGTGCCTACCCATATGGGACTCGTGTTCTGATTATAGCCTCTTAATTTCATAGCCTCATGAAACATCTGCATCTCCGTGTGTACATGAACATGAGTGTGTGCGTGTATGTGTTTGCAATGTCAAAAATCTATATTGAGGCAGGGATTGGCAGATCACTCACTTAAATAATCATAGCCATTTCAAAGCTTCAGGACCCGGGCCAGTGAAAGGCCTGTGGAATAGAATGCTGAGACTCCTCGTGCTGTTGTAGCAGCTTTATCAGCAGCACTTCTGTCTCTACCTTTCATAGAGGGAGTATTGCGTAGTCCTTGCGATGTCAGGCTCCCATAATAGACAGGCTGGGTTCAGCTCTCAGATCCTCCGCTGACTAGATGTATATCCCTAGGCAAATTACCTAACATCTGTAAGTCTCAGTTTCTGCCTCTTTGCAATGGGATAAAATGTGGACCAATGTGGGTGGTCGTAATGATTAAGTGAGGTCATGCATTTAAGCACTTAGCGCTGTGCTTGCTAGGCAGTCAGTCCTCAGTAAGTGATTGTTACTGATTTTTTCCAAGTATAGTTCTTATTTGACTAAAAAGGTCAAAGATAAGATGCAAGTCTACTTATCTTTTAAGATTCAGCTTAAATGTTATCTCATTTCTTAGGGGAGGTAGTTGTATTATTACTCATCATTCTGCTTTTGTCTTTATTAAAGGAGATATAATGATTTTTTTCATAAGCTTTTCTGTTTTCTTCATAAAGATAGACACAATGCATTTGCTATGACTTTATCATCAATAGTTAGAACTGTATATGACTCATTAATTTTTTAATGTAACGGGCAGATATTTTGGTGATTCATATTTGAAAGAATTCCTCTGACTCCTTTGTTGAGCATGGACTGTAATGGGTCAAATGCAGGAGGAGACAACCACATTGATCCAGGAGAGAAATGATGGCTGCACAAGCTGGTGGCAGAGGTAGTAAAAACTGTTCAGATTCTAGATATGCTTTTGAATTAGGGCCATATATTTGGAAGAAGAAGAATAAGATTAACAATAAATAAAAACAAGAATGTTAAGAAATCAAAGCAAAAGCCTTTCTGTTCTATGATGACTAATTCAAGGAATGAGTTCTATTTGATGGTAAATTGATTTGGCCTGTAGATGGCTCCATGCTCCTAAAGGAAGTTAAAGGTTGTTTCGTAGTCTAGAAAATTTCTGTGCTGCTGTATGTTTGGCTTTCCCAGATTGAAGTTATGGCTTCACTGTAAATTAATAAGCTGTTTTGACTTTCTTTGTTCAAATGGAATTATATGTTTTGGCTCACATTTCTAACATAAATTCTTCATTTTTGAGCCACCATTTAAGAACTACTAAGAAACTTGAGAGTCCAGTGAAAGCTTGTGTAGGTTGGTTACTAATGGACCTTCTTAAAATGTTTTCATTTACTCATTCACTCATTTATTTAATGAATGACTGCTGTGTTCCAGGAACACTGTTAGAGGCAGTAGAGAGTATTATTATAACAATCTATTTTCCGTCTTTTGCTTATTATGATTTGAATCAGCACACCAAGATACATGTTTATTAGATAACATTTAATAAACATTCACTATGTGCAAGGCACCATGGCTTAGCATTTTACGCACATCCTCTCATTAAAATCTTCAGACTAACCTACGAAGTTAAGTGTTATCCACATTTTATAGATGAGGAAACTGAGGAACAGAGCCATTAAGTAACTAGTTCAAGTTCAACCTGGGATTTTATTGTGAACACCAGTCCTTCTAATGTACTTGGCTCCAAGTCTTTCTCTCTGAAGTGCGGACCTGCAAAGTCTGAGTAGCAGAGAGATAACTTCCTCTGATCAGTTCTTTTGGGAGCCTGGCTCCCTTCCTCTGTCCTCTTTATTCATTTACCTCAAGTTCTTCTTTGTAAAACGTTTCCAAATTATGTTAGTTTTCCCCCCTTTTCCGAGTTTTTCTGAGCTACTACTGCACACACACAGCAAAGCCCCCTTATCTGGGGTGAATGTGTATCACAAAACAATAAAGAATGAGACTAATTGAAACCTTCAAATGGCAGATGGGCTTTTATATAATATGGAGAAGTATCCTCTTAGAAGACATAAAGGAGGATTGGGCTTAGAATGAGCTCTTCCTGAGAAACTTACATCTTCAGGGTATCAAACTTAAAATCAGCTCAGGATAATGTTCCTACCTAATCTTTTACACTGCTTCATTCTGTGAGTTCTTTATTCCCTCCTTTCCTCTCTCCCCATCCTATTCTGCCCTTGTGGGTAATTATAGTAGAAACTGCTAATTGTCCATCAAGATCAAGTCTCTCTTCTTTATTATTTAGAATGCCCGAGTTTTAGCTATATGCAGAAACAATGTTCTACCAGCTATCTGGGATTTCCTTAGACCAGTCAAGTTGACAAATAGAATAAGCGCCACACATACCTTTATAATGACCTTGACATCCAAATTAGAATTTAGAATTCTGAGACTCTTTGGAGTTTCACTTCAGCAGTGTGCAGATAGCCAACCTGTGGCTCAAAGCTCATTTCCCTTCTCTGCCCATCTTACCTGTATCAAAGGGCCTCAAAACACATGTAGATGTTCTACTCTTTATGCTCACATCCAAGATCCACACACAACCGTGGTCTCATCCACCATCATAAACAGCTGAAGTTCTTAGCAAATTACCATTAATGTTATCCACAGATTTCTGGGTAATATGTCTCAGGGTAACCTATTTTACTTGGGTTCTTTCTTCTTCTCTCATCCATTTTACTTCTTCCTTATTGTCGCCACCAGAGCCATCAGTAGCAGAAAATGCATTTGTTCTCTCAGGAGTTACATGTGTATTATACCGTATCACAATAATTTGTTTACTTGTCTGTAAAATCTGTGAATTTCTTGAAAACAGAGGCAATGGGTGTATTCATGTTTGAATTTTGCATCAGTAATTACTTCGTCTTACGCAAAGTACATGTTCAGTGAGTATTAGCTGGGAATTCATGAGTGAATGAAAAAAATGAATGAATGTGTTTTCATAGTGCCAAGTTGTATGCAATAAATTGAAAATGTACCAGGACTTAAGTGGTTCCCATCTGAGAGAAACCACACTAATAGTTGAATAACTGCATTACAGTAGAAGGTTCAGAAATGTGTCACCTATGCAAAGACCTGAAAAATGGTCAGCCCTGTTTATATTTAAAATTGACCAGAAATATTTTTTTTCCGTTCAGTTCTAGGAAGAGCTCAGGTTTGGAGTGAGGGCATGTTTTTATCAGCAACAGTTCACTTACTATTGCTTATACAAACTTTCTAAAGCAATGACTAGAGCATGTGTTTAGACTTGCCCAAGTGTTTGGGCTAAAGAAACCATCTACATGTTAGTGTAATGATTCTTAGTTGTTATTCCAGAGGTTTGTAAGATAAGAGGATCATATTGTGGAGTTTAGTAACACTGAAATCTTTTTCTGCCTCCTTGTCATTTTATCTTGTTGTCTTACACAAACTCAGAATGGTACAAAACATACCTTTATTTTCACATTTCCGACATTATTTTCTGTATGCACATATACTGAAGCCATCTGTCTAAATTATGGCAAAATCTGCCAGTTCCAGATTGGCCTCATTAGTCATCTGACAACACATAAACACAGGGATTATGGAAAAATAAATAAATCCTGGAGGCTGGGAAGGTTTTTCTCATCATCAGTGTTGTACCAAACATGAAAAGGCACAGGTTTACATCTTTAAAACACTTGGAGGAGTTTTTACTCCAGCAAAATGATAAAAATTTCCCTGTGACCCACTTGATCATTTATTATATGGCTGAGTGGCCTCAGTTATGAACCAGAGGAAAAGCTAGTGTCTTAAGAAGCCGGCAAGGTCTTTCAGGGGTGAAATTCTACAAGTATTGTGCCAATAGAGAAGCACTTATCTGAAGGGTGAGATGGAAGATAATGAGAGTGAAAGAAAATGAATTTTGGACACTGTTAGCAAAGGCAGTATCTTTTTAAGCTGGTCATGAGCTCATTTCCCCTAATGTTTGCATATGCTCCTAGCAACAATTTCTTTTCTATAAATAGCAGCAGTTTAATTGTGAAGTGAATTACAAAAAAATGTGTCTACTGTGCAAGTGAATCTCTGCTACAGTAGGAAGTCTCTTCATCTGTATTTTCTTTGGAACTAACAGAGCCCGAGAGACTAATGGATATCATCAGGGAAGATACACTGTAAGTAGAAGGAAGATGGCTTAAATAAGTATAAAATAAGGTAAAATTTTCTCCCCAATCCCCAACAAAAACAGCAACAAAAAAATTTCTACCACCAGCTTTTTGCTATGTTCCACATTCCATTATCTGAGTTAAATCTTCGCATTCTCAAAGGCTGTATTAGTTGAGATATGTTTGATTGTGTTGTGTTTGAATCTCAGTGGTTTAATGCAATGTAAGTTTCTTTCTCATTTATGCTAAAGGCCAATGAAAATCAGAATGCTTTCCTTTAAAAAAAATCTCAGGGACCCATGTTTCTTCCATTTTGCGATGCTGCATATTCGGCACATGCCATTGCTACTGCTGGGGCAAAGGAAGGCAGAGCATAGAATATTGTCCTAGTTGTTTAATGCTGTACCTGGAAGTGCCATGAGTCCGAGCATTTAGACTCAATCTACCTATAAGGAGACCGGGAAATGTAGCCCTGTTTCATGTTCAGGAAGTGGAAGTAGGGTTGGTAAGCATCTGGCTGGTTTCTGCTGCAAAGACAGTTGGGTTTATGGTGGATTGAAAACATGGCCACACTATTTTCCAGCTCTTTCCATTAAGAGATGAAAGCTATAACCCAACTCATTCTATCTGGGCTTGCTGGATATCTTGCTTTTTCTAACAGAATGCGGCTAAAGTGACATTTGCTAGTTTCAGCACCTAGGTTTCAAGAGGCCTTTCAGTGTTGACCTTTGTCCTCTTGGAATGCTGTCCTGGGACTGCCATGTAAGGAAGCTACTCTGATCTCCTGGATGATGAGAGGCCATGTGAAGAAAAATCAAGTCACCCCAGCCAACAAGCATCAAGTGTTGTATGTGAATGATGCCAACTTGGAACTTCAAGCCCAAATGACCCTTCTCCAGAAGGCAATTCTTGTGTGAATGGGCCAGGTGAGATGAGCAGAAGAATTGCACAGACAATGAACAGAATTCTGATTAATAATAAATTGTTATTTTAAGTCACTGAGTTTTGGATCATTTCTTATAGAGCAATGGATAACTGACACAAGTTTAAAAATTTTAACACTAAAATGGAAGAGTCAACCTTTGTAAACCTAAAGTTAGTGCCTTGTAAAGAGGTGAGTTTGTCAGGGCTTTTTCAACTCTACTACTAAGCTGAGAAAGGCTTAATAAAAGCTAGGATCCTGAAAGGAGGTGGTGGTGGTGATGGTGGTGGGGTGTTAACAAGGAAAATAGAGAATACAAAATAGTAACTTCGCCCAGCTCACAAACTGTTCCTGGCTTATGAATTGGAAATGTAAGTTATAAACATCTAAATGGTGAAGACAGCATTTTTTGGCCTGGGAAGACATTTTGGCTGAACACCTTCTGGAAATTTTTACATATTTGTCATAGCAGAGTATGTTCCTTTTTGAGAAGTAACATTTTTCTTTTATATCTGTTGTTTTTTTTTCTGCCTACATTTTAAAAGATATTTTTTATGGCTCCATAAGCTAAAATTTTTTATTTCAAAATTTACTGTGATTTAACAAGAGTTGTAAAGGCTAATTTCATGTATCACAGCACTTTTACTTTGAAGTTATCCTATTTTTGATATGCCTAAGTAGTCTAATTTCACAGTATATTTTCTCTTTGATGCATAATAATTTGAATGGTTGTTTTAAAATTTATGAGTGGACTTTTTTTACTTCTCTTTTGTTGCAAATTTCTAATTTTATTATATTGTGATCAGAAGATGTAGCTGGCATGATTTCTGTCTTTTAGAATTTGTTAAAACCTTTTTGTGGCCTAATTCACATTTAATTTTTTCTGACCATGTCTGATAGGCTTAGTTGAATAAAAAAAGAAAAAATTACATATCTCTTTAATCAAGCTTATTAATATTATTTTGGTTACAATGGATTGTAAGGAAAGCTTAATAACTTTGTGGCAACTTACCTTTAGTAGCACTTTGCATCGCACAGCTACCCACACTGCTCCCCTATGGGAGGCAGGTGAAAGTAAGCTTTCATCTGTGTTGCTAAAGTACAATTCAATAACCATGGGGAAAATCAGATAGCTGACAGGGCTGCAAAGTCATTGTTCCTGTACCATGATGTCAAATCTGCAACATTTAGCCACCACCGTACTCAGCCAAAAAGTATATTCCACACACTTCTACTGTACATGTGTGTGCGTGTGTGTGCATGTGTGTGTGTGCATGTGGCTAGTGACGACAAGCATTTATTCTCATGTTACATGTTTGCAACTACAAGTTAACTGATGTGGCTCTACCTGCCTTTCAGTTCTGGGACCCAGGTTGAAGGAGTAGCTCCAATGTGGGACATGTATTTTCTTATTTTTGCCCTCACAGTTCTAGAGGCTAGTAGTTCAAAATCAAGGTATCAGGAAGGTTGGTTTCTCCTGAGGCCTTTCTCCTTGGCTTGCAGAAAGCCACATTCTCTCTGTTCTCATGTGGCCTTTCCTTCCTGCAGGTATATCCCTGGTGTCTCTTTGTGTGTCCAAATTTCCTCTTTTCCTAAGGGCAGCAGTCAGATTGAATTGGGGCTCAACCTCATGGCCTCAGTTTAATTTAATCGCCTTTTTAAAAACTCTGTCTCCAAATACAGTCACATTCTGAAGTACTGGGGATTAGGACTCCAGCATATGAATTTTGGGAGGACACAATTTAGTCCACAGCACTCTTAAGGTTTCTCTTTGGAGGTGGCATATGTCCTGCCTGCTCAAATGTTTTGGCCAGAGCAAGTCACAAGATAATGGTTGTAGCTGTATAATCCTCTGAGAAGGAAAGAGGGAATGAATAATTGCGAATAAGAGGACATTCTCCCCAGGAATTGATATGTATATACTTTTGCCACTCTGGTCTTTTACAATTTAGAAAGTTAACAGCCAGAATACCATAGAATTATTGCAAATTCTAAAATCACCATTCAGATTTAACACTTTGCCATGTTTCCTCTAGATGCTTCCCCTCCACCCAGTATCTTAACCTACTTCTATATTTGCTTTGTCAGGCATCTATTCACCCCTCCATCCCTCTATACATCCTTCAATCTGCCATTTTTAAAAACACATTCTAAAGTGAGTTTGAGACATCAATGCACCACTGCTAAGCACTTCAGTATGCAAATTATGAAATAAGTTAGATTTGGGCTTTTTATTCTTTATTTTTTTGACATAAGATTTGAATACAGTGCAATGCACAAATCTTAAGTGTGCTATCCAGTGAATTCAGATTAATATGTAACATATAACATTTCCTCCTAACCCTACCAACTTACAGCCATCATTCCAGAATGCCCTTTCATGCCCTTTCGCAGCTAATCTCAACCTTCATTCATCCAAGACGCAATCATTGTTCGGATTTGTTTTCATTATAGATTTTTATTTGGCTGTTTAAGAACTTCATATAAATGGAATCATACAGTATTTACTCTTGCTTCAGGCTTCATTCACTCAACGTAACATTTCTGAGATTTAGCCATGTTGTTGCATGTATCAATAGTTTATTTCTTACTGTTGTGGAGTAGCACTCCATTGCTTGAATGTACTAGAATTTACATATCTATTTTTTTGTTAATGAACACATGGGCTATTTCCAGTTCATGGCCATTATGAATAAATCTGTTAGGATTTTGGTTGGAAAAGTATATATGAAGTTTTGAGAAAAACTCCTAGATATTTTTCCAAAATTACTGCACAATTTTATACTCCTGCCAACAGTGTTTGAAAGTTCAGATTGTCCATATCTTTGCCAGAATTAGTGTCGGTCTTTTTAATTTTGGCCATTCTGGTGGGTATATAGTAGTATCTAATTTTTCCTTTAATTTTATTTCACCGATGATTAATGATGTTGAATATTTTTTCAAGTGCTTATTGGCCATTCATATATCTTCCTTTGTAATTTATCTGTTCAAATATTTTGTCCATTTGTACCTCTACCTTTAATAAAGGAATTAAATATTTTATTGGATGCTAATAAAATGATGAGTTTTTATTTGTTTCTCCCTCATTTTCTACTTTCCATGATTTGGAAGTTATGTATCTTATTTTTATATCACTGGGAGTTATACTATTGCAACACTGGCTCTAAATGTGTTTTCAGTCTACCGTTATAGTATAATTGTCTATTTTAACATAACTAAATACTAGTATTTTTGTTGTTGTTCTACCATTAATTTTATATTTAAAGATCTATATGCTGAATCATTTGTATTTTGAGATACAACTGAAGAGCTGTATACTGAATTAAAATTTTGAATTAAATCTATATCTATTTATCTATCTCTTCATCTTTCAAAAGTACTCTCCTGGTTAATTCTTTTTGGGGTATATTGTTCATGTTTTAATTACAATTTCCATGCATGCCCTTGAGGTTTAATATCTTTTCTTTTGTTGATTAGCCACTTGTATTTCCCTCAAACATCTCTGACAAAATAATCATGGTGTGGGAATGCAGGAAAGGAAATAAGAGGGAGATGTGATAGCAGGATTAGAGGATGACGGCGGGTGGGGACAGTCCCTGGCCCAATTATTAATCCTTCCCCTAGAGTCCAATCACTTTCACTCATCAACGGCTAGATTTCCTACACTAAACTCTTTTTCTTCCAAGACCAAATCCATTCCTTCAGGGGCTGACTCTTCCTTCCCCTGGGATAGGTTGTTTTACCCTGAAACATCTTCCCCAATCATACTGCCTGGGAAGACTCAAGGAAGAATGATAGAGTACCCTTAAGTGTTGGCACTGGTCCTGTTTCAGATGAAGTTGTAGCTGAAGGCAGAATGATGACCGCATCTCAAATATTTACAGTATCAATTTCTCAGCATTCAATACATTGTAATGCAACAATTCTGATGTGTTTAATGTCTATCACCTCGTGTGTGCTTTCTTCAAAATACGTATGGTCTAATGTGTATTTTTAATTTACGTAATGGTATTGTGAAATATATCTATTCTTCTTACCTCCTTTTTTATGAGCACAGTGATTTTAAGATCTATCAATTAGATGGTACTGCATCTTTACTACATATTAATCTATTCTCCCAGAGACAGATAATCTGGTAGCCTTCAACTCCTTCTCAACCATAACAGTGGGGTGAACATCTTCCTATGTGTTCCAATGTAGGTGACAATGTCTTTGGGATGTAGATCCAAGAGTGGAAATTCTGAGTCACAGGATAAATGTCTATGTAATCTAAGCCGTGCTACATTTCTTCCAGAATGATTGTGCCAGTCTTTCGCTTACATGATCAGGGCTCAAGGATACTTATATCTCCACGCTTTCTTGGCATTAACCAACTTTCTAATTTTTGTTAGTTTACTATATGTCTGGTTATTGCCAAAAATTCATTGTTCTTAAGACAGCGTTTCATAAACATAAAGCAAAAAGAAAGCCATTGTAAAGAAAAAGCTTGACTATATGCCATAGTTTGTCTATTTATCGTAGAAATATAATTTAGAAGTTTAGCTGATTGTCATAGTGATACAAATTGAAACATTTATTTGAGTTGATAACTAAAGTGAGCCATTTTCTTACAGAAAGTAAGTCTGGGATCAATAAATTGGTTAGACAATGAGGACTGCCTTTGCTGGTTAGGTTACTAGTGGATATTTTCCATATAAGCTCATTGAGTTCAATGGTAACACCCAGGTTTTGAGGAAAATATATTTGATCCACATTATGAGACAAAAGTATTTTATTAAAAATCAGTATTGCCAAAAGTGTACTGAAAATGCAGTTTTTGAGTTTCTCAAAACTTTTTGCAGACATTGGGTTAAACAGGATGACGTTGTGTGAAAGACCAAGAATCATTTAATAAGACTTGGTAAAACCTTTTGGTGTATTTCCCAGAAACTGAGATACTGAATAACTTTCATGACTGGATAACAAATCACTTTGCAGGTTAGGTCCTTTCCAGCTCTTGGCTTTCAACAAAATTAAAGGAGGAAATAACTAAGTTGTCAGTTGAAAGACTATTAAAAATAATTTTAAATGATAAATGCTAGATGAATTTTGGCATTTAACTTGGATGAAATTCAAAGAAATGGATGATATTGCTGTAGGAAATTTCTTCCATCCCATTCCACTTATTGTATTTTCTCATAATTTACATCTATAAAAATGTAAACCAGGAATAGATATGAGACTGAAAATGGTCTCATTCCAGTGACGAATAATATTCATTCATGGGCACATGAGCTAATTGCAAAAAAAAAAATCTTCTTATTAACAAACTTCCAAAAATTAATTTTTGATAAGCATCAAAATTGTAATATATTTGTTCTTTTGTTTAATTGTGGACTCATGATAATTATAATTACGACACAACCTAGAAGGAATTCTTAATTCTTAAAGCCCAAAATGATTGTTTTAAATTTATATAAATATTTTTATTATATAAAATTATGATAAGGTGACTTTTTAAATGTAAAAATATATTATGCTAGAATACTGTGTGTGTGTGTGTGTGTGTGTGTGTGTGTGTATGTGTGTGTAATGGGAAATAGCACAAGGAGAAAAAGAAGTGAGGTAAAATTCCTAACCGTTACAGAAGACTTTGTTCATATATTTAAAAACTGTGTGACGGCAAGTGTGTATCACGATGGTATTTAGATTTACTGGACACATTTAAAAGAATGATACAACCATATTATTTTAAAATATTAAAATTTATAATGCACCAAAAATCGCATTCATTGTACCTATTTAAACTTTTGATTTAAAAAAATTGAGACATCAACATAAATTATGTGCATTTTCGGGAGAATGTAAGTAAAACATTTTGAAGAACACCAACCTGATTCACATAGGCAGTAGGAAGCAGAGAAGGCATTTGAAGCCGGGTGTTTTGACTCCAGGTTGCAACGCTTAGTATCCGTTATGATTCTCTGGAGGAAAAATCACATGGCAGCAGGAAGCATTGTTTTATTTATTTATTTATTTATTTATTTTTTCACTAACCAACTCAGAACTTGCAGACGGGTAAGAATAGAATCAACGTGCTCAGAGAACTGGAGAAAGACTGTCAGAGTCATAAATTGTGTACAGGCTTCTGCTTAGCACAGGGCCAGCCCCATAAGAAGTATTAATAAAAGTTTGTTGAATGAATAGATAAAGAAAGAATGTAGAGCTTCCTTGTTAATTAATACATTTTCCTTAAAAATTTAATTCAGCTTATGACTGTATTATGATCTAGGATCAGTTTGGGGATTACCATAATATTTGCCATATTAATTTTAATAATGACAAAAAAAATTCCAGAACAACAATAAAACTCCCTAACATTTTCTTTGCCAGATGGATACCTATTTTTAAACCCAATCTTATATCAGAATTGAAGATTGTAACTTTAGTGAATAATATTAAATTACTAAACATAAGCAATATTCACTTTAAATTTAGAACAGAGTCAACTCAGTCTTAAGTAGTAAAATGCAACTTTTACCTTTACCTAGTTTAATAGACAAGTGGACTTTCCCACCAATTTTGTTTGTCTGTGATAAGTGGAAATGGGATAGAAGTTACTGAAATCAATGAATAACCTCAACATAATTTAAACCATATATCTATGCTTTTGCTCTTCCTCTTTCTTCGCTTCTTTTTCTGCCTTCTCTTTTTCTTTTGATAAATCAAATAAACTGAGTTAAATTTCAGCTAGTTTAATTTCTCAGAACCATTTTTGGAATTAGGAACATTTTAGGTAGAAGTGGATTTACCATGAAGGCACTGGAACTTATGCTTTAGGGCTCCTCACTTAGAAGGGGCCTTTCCAAAGTCCTGGGAGGATCCCTTGCAATATGTTCACATGGTTTATGTTCTTATAAAATTTGAAAATATAAGATATATTTAACTCCAGTTTGGGTTCAATGGGCTATATTTATGTGGTTTGCAGTTTCTCCCACATATTGTTAAATTATTGCTAGCCATCTCATTCTAAGTATGACTTTCAGGAATATTCCTACTAACCATTTTTTCAGACTCAACCAGGGTTATGTCACGTAGGTGCCAGAAATCTTGCTACATCATGAATGTGTCTATGGCATTTGGCTTTGGAAATATGAGATTTTTGCAAATTTTAGTGGAAAAGAAGCATAGTTGCAAATATATGGAGCCAGGAGCTGGTCTATGGAGAATTCTGCTGAATCTTGTAGCTTGTATACAAAGAACAGAGGTTTTCCCAAATTTGACAGCATATTAAATGTTCACATAAGATTGTTACTAATGGGTTATGAAACCAAAAGAAACTTTTCTAAACTATAAATAATACAAACAAATTTTGATCAACTGCACTAAAGCAAAGACTGAATTGTTTTTCTCCTTCTCTGATGACTGTATTACAAAATAGTTGTCAAGTAAAGCAGCAATCAAGAGTATGTGGCAAGAATACACAGGGAAATAAGTATTATAGAGGTGCGCCAGCAGTTAATTAATGAAAGTATTATCTCACTTTTCTCTATTTTCATGTCGGTGGTCTTTGTCAGCCTTTTAAAGTTAGTGATTTGTTGTGATTATTTTCTTATTATAAATATTTTTCTAAAAGTAATTTGTGCTCATAATTTTGGATTCATTTTTCTAATAAAGGGCCCCCACGATGTATACTTCAGACCTCATAAAACCTAGATTTGCCCTTGGTTTTAGATATTATTTGCAACAACCCTCTTATTATATAGATGAAGAAAAAGGCCCAGAGGTAATTTCTTACTTTTTGGAATCACATGTTAAAGGCAGGATTGTAACCACACTCCAGGCCCCTGGGCAGTGAGTTAAGCCTCTCTCCATTAATCCATGGATAGAATGATTTAAGTTTATCTGTATATGTGAGTCTACATCTAGAATTTTAGCTGAGAAAATGGTAGTGTAATGCTGAACTTTAGGATTCAAAGCTTACTACTGACAGGCAGATTATGCAGGAAAAAATTTAAGCAGCTGTGCCTGGATTTCCTTGAGAAAATGGCGTACGTCAAAGTCACGAGAAATAAGAGGAAACTCTTTCAGGGTTCTGCCAGTTCTTCCCAGCCAAAATGTTCCAGCAATCTTGGCATGGCACTCTAAAATTCAGAGATGCAAATCCAAATGAAGCTTAACAGCGTTGTGGAGTAAAACAGGAAAGAACCAGACAATGTAAGACTCCTTTGTTAACTGATTAAAGTGACATGGCCTGTGTTCATATTCCCTAAGGCTGAATGATCTCGAAGGATACACAGCAGAAACCAGAGAATGTTTCTGAGCTTGGAGAGTGAAAGGGAATTTCATTCATTCACATCTGTCATTGTGATCTCACCACAAATATGGTCTAAGGGAATCCATTTTAATTGTGTTCTGTAACTGTCTCTACAACTAAAATGAATGTGTATTTGGGGAGCTCCAATTACTGGCCTTGTGTGGAAAGCAAACAAAATAATGATTTTATCTTCCAACAAGAAAGAAACTTTGAATTTGAAAACCAAATAAATCAAGCTTTCTCATACTGATGAAGACTAACTGGACCATAATAGAACTTAAACCCATAAGCAGCAGTGATTTACTGAAAAGGCTTATAGCAGCTGTCCCAGGGATATTAGGCTGCCATTAAAGGCTTGCTTTCCAGGTTAAGGGAAGACTTTATGGCAAGGGTAGCATATGGCCTTCTTAAATTTCAAAGGCCAACTGAAAGCACATTTAAATGCTAGGTCAAATGCAGCCCCTGAAGGAGGTAAGGCTGCCTGTTCATTCTGTTCCTGTTGCTTTAAGGACAACTTGACTCTCCAAGGATCTCTCCCAAGAGAACTTGCTACAGCCATCTCCTGGACATAGCCATGTCTCAGGTGTTCTCTAAATACTGAGTGGTATCCTCTCCCATCCTCAGCTTGAGGTTTTTTAAGACCTCTAGCCTAGGAGAACAGTAGAAAGAAGAATAAGGCAAATCCTAGTAGAAGTGGTTAAAAAATTTACATTGATAATTGCTTTATGGAGTAGAGGCTGCAAACTGGCTGCCCATGGGTGACTCTAGATGGTGGATATATTGTTTAGCTTGCATATGATTTTAAGAAAAATTTGAAGCAATATCTAAAAATCCTGAATTTAACACAAGAAGCATGGATTCTGTTTCTCCATAAATATTTTGTCACTCTGGGTCTCATTCTTGGAGGGCTACCATGGGCTCTTGCTGGACGGATGGGAAGACCAGGCACACACTCCCTTATATTACTTTGGCTCCTCAGAGAGGCAGTTGCTAATTCAGGATCAGAACCGCAAGCATCACCCATGAGGGAGAAACACCCATGAGGGAGCTAAGAACAGTTGGGAGAGTGTCAGGTCACAACACTGATCAGATGTTTCGAAAGAGAGAAGGAAGAAAGGTCTTTTGGGAGAAAGAGTGTAAGACAGCAATGCGGTTCTAAGAAAATTCAGCAAGGCTGATGGAAAGTCCTAGAATTGCCTGCACCAGAGTCCCACGACTTTTAGGAATGGGACTTCTTGGTATCTCTGCTGCTCAGCCCAGGCTGGGAGCGGCCCATGTAAGGCTTCTGATGGACTAGCTCAATAGCTCCCCACCTCCGTGATTAGAGGGATGTTCTCATAGCCCCCATGCTTGCGTTTATTCCAGTCCTCCCACTACTATCCTTTGTACAGAAATTTTGACTAAGATTCTGGCAGTTTAATTTTCTCACGCCAACTGTTTCCTTATTTCTCAGGCTATTGCTGGCATTACATTTGCTTTTTTTGTTTCAAGCCCAAGGACTTTAAGGCCACTTTAAGTGTGATTTTCTTTCTGTCCTGTAAGCTATGAAAAAGAAGAACAGAGACAATGGAAGCAGTAAACATCAGCATACAAACAGAAATCTAGAGGTTATATTTATATTGTGATGAAAGTAATATTTAGTCATTGACAGATTTAGATTCATTCATTCATTCAATGGATACCAAATATCTGCTGAGTATCAGGCATCTAGGACACACATGCAGGCTCTCAAGTTACCCCTTAGTGCATTTCCAGCCTATTGATTTGGAAAAATACTAAAGTCACAGACTTTGGCAAGATAATAGAATAAGGTTATAGTATTTTTTTCTTTTTCAATTATGTCAGTACCTAAGCAACTTAGCTACCAAAGCATGTTCCGTCCACTTGGACGTCTTGCAGCTTCTTCTTTCCTGTCAGCTGAAAGGCATTCTGGGCTGGATTCCAGTATGCTGCATTTTTGTGGTGGAACATATCTTTTGGGTTTTGATGACATGTAATTTCATTTTCTTCTCTTGTTTTGGAGGGAGCAGTTTCCCTCCACATTATACCGCTTTATCTTGCATTTCCTACCCCAGTGGTCCCCAAACTGTTTGGCACCAAGGACCAGTTTCATGGAAGACAATTTTTCCCACAGAGCTGGGGGCAGAGGGTGGGTGATGATTTCGGGATGATTCAAGCACATTACATTTATTGTGCACTTTATTTCTGTTATTATTACATTGTTATATATAACGAAACAATTATGCAACTTACTATAATGCAGAATCAGTGGGAGCCCTGAGCTTGTTTTCTGCAACTAGACGGTCCGAGATGGGGGTGATGGGAGAGAGCGGCTGATCTGACAGAAGGCAGAGCTAAGGCGGTGATGCGAGAGATGGGGAGCGGCTGTAGATACATATGAAATTTTGCTCACTGGTCTGCTGCTCACCTCCTGCTATGCGGCCGGGTTCCTAACAGGCCCCAGACCGGTACCAGTCTTCCGCCCCTGGGGTTGGGGACCACAGGTCTACCCTCTTCCCTTAGATATCGGTTTCTACAGCTTTCCACATGCTATAAAATAATTGGCAATTGGGGAGAGCTGGGCTAGATCAAGATTTGTTTAGGTGGTCCCAGGGGTCCCTGGGGCATATTTACATTCGGGTCATGGCATTAGTCAATCCAAGTGACATTCATAGGGTGTTGGGCAGGTGAGAGGGGGAGGAGGGGATGGATATATTCACACCCAATGGGTGAGCTGTGCACTGTCTGGGGGATGGACATGCTTGTAGCTCTGACTTGGGTGGTGCAAAGGCAATATATGTAACCTAAACATTTGTACCCCCATAATATTCTGAAATTTACAAAAAAGTGAAATAAAAACCAATATACAAGTGGGAAAAAAACCCCAGAAAGTACCTTTTCAGCTTTTAAAATAGCAAGGCAAACTCTGAATCTACTTTCACCTTTTCACTAACACATTAACCCCTTGGTCTGATGTCTTGTTTTATGACATACAATTAAACCTGGGACAAAGATCTAAAAAAAAAAATCCACATGGGACCAGCACTGTGGCAGACAGAGAAGAGAGACGTCATGACTCTGCTCCTGAATCTGGAGACGGCGGGGGGAGGACAAAATTCACATCTTGCCAATCACCTCATTGAATGCCTAATATCTCCTCTAATTATAAACACAGTTCAATTTCAAAGTATGAAATTTTAAGCCCAGAAAATAATGAAAATATCCCTCCTCCTAGCCAAACCCCACTTGTGTCTGGCAGCTTGCAATCAGTGTGCAGTTGCTGTTTCTCTTTTCTACCTTTACCCCACTAACTGGCCCCTCTAACTAAGGAAAGAGGGGAGGGACGAGGAGAAAAGGAAACAATTAATTCTTGGATTGATGCTGTCGGAATATGACTTTGCTTTCTCTGGCCTTGCAAATGTGTGGTTCTCTCCCTCTCTCTCTCTCGCTCAGTTTTTGTGAGGTCTTATGTACCACTTCTGAAGGCTTCTGGCTGCAGCTCTTCCATCATGAGTTCTGTATTCCTCAGACAGTGGCTCCTGTTCAGTCCCTTCTTCTTCAGGGGAATCTCACCACAGTTACTTTCAATTTTAGAAATCCAATACTTCTAGAAGACTATCTTGGGAAGAACTTGTAGAAGGCCCCCAGGGCAGGTTTCTCTCCCTCCAGGCCCACAAAACTGGTCCATGGAAAGGATGAAACATCTTTATACCACCTCTCAAAGGGGAGTGTTATTTCTTTCCAGGTGCACCTGACCAAAGCTCAGCTGGCAATGCAGCTTGCCCACCCACCTATCCTGCCCTCCAGGCTCCCTGTCAAGAGTCAGATCTCTGCTTAACATGCCTACCAAACACTCGTGGACTCATCTGAAGCTCTGCAAGGAGACCTGGCAAGGGTTCTCTGGTTCAGCTTAGGGTGAAATGGCTCCTTCATGATTCAGAGCTGGCAGCTACTCTGTTCAAATCCTCTATCTCTCTCCACTCTCTTGACCTTTTATATACTCAATTTGGACAGATACTATTGGTTCAGGGGCCTCCATTTGAGACAAGAAACATAAGAAACTCATGTCGAAAGTTTCCATTTTGGCCTGGCAATTTGGATAGCTGTATCTGTTTATTTTGCTGTCTCCATGGAAACTTCAGTGACATTATTTTGTTTTACTACCTCTAAAGCATTTGATATGTTAACAATCTCTTCTTTTCAGTTTCCTCATCTATAATTTAGGAATAATAATATTGACCTTGTGAGGAATAGAGACATAATATATGTGGGGCACCAAACACAATAACTAGTGCACAGGAGGAATCTCACAAAAGTTATTATGATTTCCTTCCTCTCATTCCTCTTCTATGCCCTACTTAAATAAAAAGGCATTGCATTTTGCTGCACTGAAAAAAGATTTGGGGCCAAAGTTATTTCACAAAAAGAGTCAGGATTGGTCTTTGACTCCTAATTCAGTGATACTTTTCCAACAGATTAATCTTTTAGACAGATACTCATTGTGTAGTTATAGTGTCAGGCATAGTGATAGGTGGTAGGGAAACAAAATGGCAAGGCAAGTGCAGTTCTTTGAGCGGCTGACACTCTTGTCTAGGAGGACAGATAGTAGGGTGGCTCATGGGAAAGTTTATGTTCAGATATTTCTGTGGGTCTTGGTCAAGTCTGAATAAAATTCTGGGGCCCCAAGAACCCCAGATTTAGATGGAGGATGATGCTGAGAAGGTTGAAGAGGTGAGCACAAACAATCCAGGTAGCCAAAATTTTGCATCCTCCACTAAATAACACTAATGGACGGTCAGCTTACCTAGTAGGCCTGAGAGATTCCCCACAGTATTTGACAGTGGAGACAAAAGATGAGGTCATCATAGCTTTTAGGTGTTACTAGGGTAATTATGAATAGATGACTCGATATGACCTTTAAAAATTCACAACTAGTTAATCAACGCCCTTTTTCAATTTCACTGTTTGCTCTGGGCACTGTTCAGAAAAGAAGTTGGGAGAAAGAAGGCTTTTCATTAAAATGTCCACTGGGATTAGAAGCAATTGACACAAAGAAACACGGCCTCAGTGTTCTCATCATCATGATTCCTGATTTGTGTGTTTGAGAGGCGATCCAGTGCAGTGGCTCTAGACTTAGAACTGGATCTGAATCTTTGATGTAGAGAATAACTTGTGATTTTGTGCAGATCAGCTCTCTTATCTGGGCCTTGATGTCCTCATTAGTAAACTGAAGAAGTTGGATGAGATGATCTTTAAAACCCCTTTTAACAATACCTCTTGTGGTTCCTTAAATTTATTTTTCAAATAGTAAATGTAAAGAAATAAGAAGTTTCTTTTATCTCTATTCCAAATATCAAATTCACTGATATTTTTCTAGATAATTCAGAACACAGTGACAAAATTATGGCTATTCACACTAAGTAACTTCTCTAAGTGTCAGGTTTCTACATTCATGAATTATAATATAATTATAGCTGGATTTGCCATCCAGTTACTACTCTCCAGATAATATAATACTAAAATCTGACCCTTTTTGAATGGCATAATCTCAGAAACTCTAGGGCAGAGAAGTTGTGAACAGAGCAAAGATTCTTTAGATACCTGTCTCCCATTTATTACAGAAATTAATTGGTAACAATATCTTCCATCCAAGCACCTTTATTCATATAAAGTAATTCAACAACAGAAAAACCTTGCATAAGTGCAAATTTCGTTGGAAATTATCAACAAAATGCAATGAAGATTCCAGCAAACACATGAAAACTTGAGCACAATAAATCTGTTGGTTGTTATTTGTGCTGAATCACTTTTATTTTTTGTCATGTGAACAGGCACAACACTACTTACTTGATGGTGAGTTAAAGTGGAATCCTATTTTTTGCAGACTGGAAAAATTAATATTCATGTATATTTATGAAGAGTATTTGGAGGTTTTTTTTTTCCATTTCCATTATATCTGGGTCTATTTTTTATGATAACTACTGAAGGATGAATATTTTTATGATAATTAATCTCTTTTAGGATCAAACAGTGAATAATAGTACATGAATTGCTACTTGTTATTTGTGTCCCTACAAGCATAGAAAGATTCTGTTTTTCTCCAAGGAAAGCAAGAATTATTCTGTTTTTTAGAATATACACTTTCATATTTATTTCCAGAATAGGAAAAAAAAGATGGAACATCTGTTTTATTAAATTACTTTTTCCTATCATTTACTATATTAATCATAGCTCTTTCAATATCTCTTTTTATTCTCCAGAGGCATATACTATTCTTATTTGAATGTTCTCTTATGTATATTACATTTTGATTTGGCCAAGCAGATGAATTACAAATGAAGTCCATGAAAAAGTTTATTGCTTCCAAAGAATATTTCTTTCAGATTAAGACACACCAATTAATACCTTCTTTTTTCTCTTGTGGGTGTCTGAGAACTCACTGCTTCTTCTCTATTGCTTTTAATTTTAGTATAATGGCTTGCATTATAAGATTCTGAAGACTTCTCCAATTTGTTCTTGTTTCTGGACAGTTAGTTTCTCAGCTTAATTTAAGGGTGGTTTCATCCTTATATTTCAGAACTACAGATGTCAAGGACTTGTAAACTGGCTGATTTGGAAAGGACAGAGTTTAGAATATATTGAGGATATATATCCTCACTTGAGTAGGAAGCCCAAAGTTGAATAAAAATTTTTTAAAAAGGTCAATAAAAAGAAACATTGACTATGTCTACGTATCAGTGAAATTGTTAGTTGATTTAGTTAATGCCTTGAGTGAATCCAGATGATTGACTGACTAAAATAAATTAGATATTTTTGCCATCAAAAACCCATCAAGTTTGACTTGGGATATGAAGAAGTAGTTCAAGATCATTATACTTGTAGAATAACCAGAGTAGCAGATTAATTTTGTTGTTGTTGTTGTTGTTACAGTACAGGGGGGAAAAGAAGAGGTATTAATTCGTTTGCAATTCAATACAGTTCAACAAATTATTATTGAACACCTATTGTGTTCCAAGCCCTTTGCTAATCACTGGAGTTGAGTAATGTTTAAATCAAATAAACCATGTATAGCTGAATTTTTAGCTTCAAATCAATTGATTTTGTTTGAAGAGGGCAAGGGAATTTGTTGTCTGGGGCAAAGATGTCAAGTATGAGATCATGCTGTGAACTACTCTTTATTCATCCAGACTTGTATGGCTGTCCTTGCATGGTCCAGACCCACTGATCAACCAGAATCCGTTATGTCATGTTTCATCAATGTATAAAGAAGTGCTGGCCTGAGCACATTTTTCTGGACAGCCTATGTGAGGTGACATTGTATAGGAGAGTTTATTATTTCAGGATGATGCCAATAGTTAAATCCATAATTAGACATTGATGGAACCACACTTAAGGAAGAAGCTGGGCTCAGCTCCTTTCCTGTTTCTAAACATTCAAGGCTATTTAATGGTCTAAAATCTAAATGTGCACTGAAAAATAGAGTCTTTTTTCCCTGAAGGCATCACAGTAATCTGATCTTTCCTGAGCACATTTTTCATTCATCATTTTTTATGAACTCCTCTCCTTCATGGAACTAAATTTGTTGTTGCTGTTGTGGCCTAGGCAGAGAGACTTAAAGGAAATGTATATCCTGCTATGTATCATCTGTTCTACTCTATACAGAGCTATTTTATTGTCTTTTATCTGTACACTCTCGGAGTACTTATCAGAAATAAGATATTACTGCTGCTCTAGATTTACAGATGTTCAGTCATGGCTCCTGCTCTGTAAGAGCTTACAATGTAATGTGCATATGGAGACCTGCAAGCAAATATATAAGTAAAGAGAAATAGACACTCTAAGAGAGGTACACAGCGCTTTGGGAGTGATGAATTCCCCCCTTTGGGAGTGATGATCAGAAAATCTTCCTACACAGTAGTATTTGAGTTTCTTTTGAAGGAGGATAATTTCTTTTTCCCTTTCTCCTATTTTCCATATGTGCAGGTGTGAAAAGCACTGACCAGGTAGAAGACATTTTTGATAACAGGCTGAACAAATGTTTCAGATATAAGATGCCATTGAGGACACTTTTCAGAAGTCAAATCTCATGTGGCTGAAGTGCAGAAAGCATGAGACTTTAGTTGCGGAGGAGGTAGGGAGATAGATTAGGAATACATTGTGGTAGATTTTTCCCAAAGTCTGTGGATGGTTTTTGAGTAGTGTAGGAAAAGTATCCGCCCTGGCAGTAATTTGAATGTTGGATTAGATTGTTGAGGAATTCGAGGCAGGGAAAATCATCACATTAGAGCTAGGAAGAGGTGAGGGGGCCTTAAATTAGGGGAGGATGAGTGAAAGTAAGAAGAGAGATACGTGAACCAGTGAAGTATAAGTATGTGTTGCAAAGTAGTACTTTCCAGAAATAATCAAGAAATTTAAGACTATCCAATTCTGTGATGACGTACCTCTCATTGAATATGTACCTCTGGTGGTGGTGGAGAGTTACATTCCAAGAAATCTTGGTTTATGTTGGGAATATGAATCATTCTTTCCTTGTGTACAAATTGTAGCAAAGTACAGTATTTTTCTATTCACATATGTTCGTTTAGATAACTACTCGCAAACAACAGAATTCTGTCTGGCTATTTTAATTTAAAACACCCAACTAATTTATTAAAGGCCATTTGGAAAGTAGAGAGAGATGGATTCAGAAGCTTTGAAACCAGGCACAATGTAGAACCAGGCGGTAGCATCTTCTCAGGAACACCACTGTCTAACTTCTCACACTCAGGACATAATGCAGAACAGCCATCAACTGTCATTTATGAAGAACTAAATATTTCTGTTTCAAGTTTGCTAAAGATCAGTGTCCCTGTATGAAGCTTCTTTAGATCATTGCTTCATTCCAAATTCAATTCTCATATGGTTGTGTTCAATTGGCAGGACACAGGTCATATGTTTGCATTTGGCCTGAAAGGATATTTTCTGAATAGCATTTCTCAACCCCAGGGAAGCAGGATTTATAATGTGGGAAATGATTAAAATTTAAAAAGGTTATTCAAAATATATAATACTATTATATATTAGTAATCCACAAATGAAATATTGTTATATATTAGTAATTCACAAGTGAAATATATCTACTACACACACCAGAATTCATCATTGTTGGACAATATTCTTTTCTACTTTTGGAAAAATCTAAGAGGCTTTCCCATGAATATCTTATTAACTGTAATACCTTTCTTATATATTACTACTCAATTTTTGCTAGATTAGGCTGTAATAAAAGTGACCCCAATATATCAGTGGCTTAAAGCAACCAAGTTTTTTTTTTTTTTTTTTTTACTCATGTTGCATAATCTCTGTGGGTCATCTGTAATTCTGTCACTGTTGGCTTCTGGATGACCGTAATTCTGCTCCACGTATTTTCTCTACTGTTGGATCCAGTTCCTTTGTCCATTTTTCTCCTTGGCTCTGGCCACATGTATTGGAAGATTCTTTCTTTTCCGTTGTCTTTTTTTTACTACCTATGAACAAGGCATTGGAGAAAATGCCTTTCTTGGTGGTTTAACAGATTTCTCATCCTACTCTTTGCTGATAGTAGCAGTAGGTAGCAAAGTCCATTTTAAGTCTTTAAATGGGCTCTTTTAATTCAGGTTTTTGGTTCTTTTAAAATTATACTTATTTTTAAATAATTTATTTTAAAATATTAAACATTTTTAAATATTAAAATAAAATATTTTATTCCAAGAAGCCACACACAAAATTCTTTTTGAAGCACTCTAGATTTACTTACAGTTAACTTGAGCTTATTGTTAATATGTTTCCATAGGGGAGTCACAGCTTTCTTCTCCTTTCTATGAGCAATTTTATGCATCTGAAAGATTTTAATAGGCATTATGTTAATTAATTGATAGTTTACAAATGTGGGCACAATTTTCTCTCCCTTGGATTGGACCAGTTATTTCTAATTTATTAGATATATTTATATATTGATATCTATAGCTATATATTAATAGATAGATATTAACTACCTTCTCAAATGCAACTAACAGCAATTAGGTCAAGCTAATAGCATTCTGTTTCTAAATCTTTCTTAAAGTCACAGATCATTTGGTATAGTATTTCTCAAGTTATTCAGATAGCAATTTATCATTGCTAATATAAGTCAACATTTTTTCCAGCACCCAGTAAGTTTCCTTTTTCTTTCAGAGGTTTAAGGGGCTTTAAACCAATGCACCCTATTTTAGCTTTCGTATAATGCCTGTACCTTACCTTGGACAATTATTTTTATGTTAGTCAGCTTTTGTAGCTTATGCTGTATAACACACAATCCTTAAATATCAGTGGCTGAACACGCAAAGTTTTAATTCCCACATGTAAATCTGTTCAGTTGCCTATTTCTCTGCAATTGTCAATTGTGGATTGATATCAGTTAAGACATCCCTGGGGTTGAGAAAGGATATCCAGAATCCCAGAACTGAAAGGGAAAGGTCATACCGTTTTTGAAGAGACAGAAAAAGAGCAATGGTGATATTACCTGGTGGCTCTCAAAGTTTCTGCTTAGATGCAACTTCTGCTACTTTTACATTTCTTTTGCCAAATTAAGTAAAATTACCAAGACTGGTGGTCATAAAGCAGAAGCATATCATCTTTTCATAGGGAAGGCAGTGAATAATTGAAAAATAATATAATTCACCACATATATAGTAACTTTCCATTACCCACTTTTCATTCCTCTATTCGTTTTGGTACGTTAATTTGTTCTTGCAAAAAAAATCAGTTGAGACAAGAAGGTTAATTTATTTGAGCAAGTGTATATCAAGATCTCTCTGAATATAATTCCTGGACTCTATGTCAATGTATAATATAACAAAAATATTAATCAGATTATCACAAGTCTTATAAAATTATTCAGAAAGGATTGATTGACAAGCAATGTCAAAAATTTTTTTGAGAAATAGAGTTATTTGAAAAATGGTATTATCTCCAAAAGGAAGTACATTGAAATATTAATAATAAAAAGAATATAATTATAATAGCTAATTTCTCTTGAGTGCTCACTGTTCCAGATACTATCTTTAATTTTATCTCAGTTTTATTTTAAAATAAGGACACTGAAATTTGACCAAGGGCCTACACTAGAAGGCAAAGTAAAGGACATAAAATCCATTCTATTTGACTTGAGACTGGTTCTTGGTCATTAAGTTTGGATATACAAGTTGTATAGATATGTCCTTATTTTATAATACATTCCAAATCTAAATGTTGAAGTGGTATGAAATGAAGTAATCAATAGTGGGTTGTGCTTGGTTAGGGAGACTTTTGAGTCCGTGCTGATAGCCAAAATTCCTACACTCTCTGTAAGCAAGGAACTTAAAATAGACACATTAAAATAAGTCTTTATAGGCAAAAAGAACAAATTGGGAGGCATCAATTTACCAGACTTCAAGCTATACTACAAGGCTATAGTAACCAAAACAGCATAGTACTGGCACAAGAACAGAGACATAGACCAATGCAGCAGGACTGAGAGCCCAGATATAAAACCATCCTCATATGGCCATCTGATCTTCGAAAAAGCAGACAAAAACATATACTGGGGAAAATAATTCCTCTTCTATAAATGGTGCTGGGAAAATTGGATAGCCATATGTAGAAGACTGAAACAGGATCCACACCTCTCACTTCTCACTTCTCACCTCTCACAAAAATCAACTCACAATGGATAACAGACTTAAACTTAAGACATGAAGCCATAAGAATTCCAGAAGAAAATTTTGGAAGAACTCTTATAGACATTGGCCTAGGGAAAGCATTTATAAAGAAGACCCCAAAAACAATCACAGCAATAATAAAAATAAATAAGTGGGTCCTGATCAAATTAAAAAGCTTCTGCATAGCCAAAGAAACTATCACTAGAGCAAATAGACAACTTGCAGAATGGGAGAAAATATTTGCATGTTATACATCTGATAAAGGGCTGATAATTAGAACCTATATAGAACTAAGGAAAATCAACAAGAAAAAAATCAAACAACCCCACTAAAAAGTGGGCAAAGGACATGAACAGAAACTTTTCGAAAGAAGACAGACTAATGGCCAAGAAACTTATGAAAAACTGCTCAACACCTCTAATCATCAGGGAAATGCAAATCAAAACCACAATGAAATACCACTTAACTCCAGTGAGAATGGTTTTCATCAAAAAGTCCCAAAACAACAAATGTTGGCATGGATGTGGAGAGATAGAAACACTCATACACTGCTAGCAGGGCTGCAAACTAGTACAACCTCTGTGGAAAGTAGTATGGAGATACCTCAAAGAACTAAAGTAGAACAACCATTTGATGCAGCAATCCCACTACTAGGTATCTACCCAAAGGTAAAAAAGATAGTTTATAAAAAGGATATCTACACTTGAATGTTTGTAGCAGCACAATTCACAATTGATAGTGAATTATTATTAGTAGAAGAATCTGATAATTGAGACTGCTAATAAGCGATTAATGAGAAGATAGTATATATAGTGTGGATATGCTGGACAAAGAGATAATTTACATCCTAGGTGGGATGGAGTGGAATTACACTAGATTTCATTATGCTGCTCAGAATAAACACCTGATATGAAACTTACAAACTGTTTATTTGTGGAATCTTTCATTTAATATTTTCGGACTGAGGTTAACCGTGGGTAATTGAAACTGCAGAAAGCAAACCTACAGATAAGGGGAGACTAGTGTATATTTCTTTTGCAGATGAAATAATTGATTTTTTAGAAAATTTGTATTACATTGAAAAATACATACACTGATGTGCCCTATTAATTCTTTTGGAATGTCTCATTATGTACAAAAATGAGTTTTCTGTTTGTCCAACCATAAGGGTTTGTCTAATCCTTGAGGAATTCTTTTCTCCCACAAATATAGTTCTCTTAGTGTGACAGCATGTGTTGGACTAACATTAGCATATGACTCTTTTTAACATTATTTCACAATTCTGGTGAGATCATTATTACTCTGAACAACTATATCAAAGATGTTGGATTTGTAAGAAAATTAGATTAATTTAAATTATATTAACTATTAAAAAACCTTTAATTTTCATATTGCTTTGAAAAAAAGTGAATTCTTAAAATAAAATAAGATAAAATAAGTCTTTAGATTTTTCTTTAAAACTATCATCCATACAAAGAACTGTATATGGAAATTCTGCCCATGCCTGGGAGACAATACAGGAAGAAAATATTCTGGTCTAAGAACACTAGCTATACTCTTATGGTAACGTCTTGTGCTGCTCTGGAGAAGCACACATGGGACATTTGGCAATGATCTGGAATCAGAGACCCCTGCCTTGTTCAAACTGAGCCTTAGAGAGCCATTATTGGCAGACTATGAGTGAATCACTTTGCAGATAGATGCTACTGAACAATCATTTCCATCTATAACACTCAGGTTTCTGTTGATTTGATAGAAAAATGAAATCCTGGGGACTGCATTTAATATCCATTCTCAACCAATTAGAAGTGCCTCCAGAAAAGGCTTAGCTTCTTCCAAGTCACCTGATCCTAATCCAAAATGGGTGACCTCAAAATGTAGAAAACAATTCTAAAAAGGCATATGAACAAATTTTGTTGGCCTTTATGACTCCTTATTTGGTTGCTTTGCTGAAGTCAGTTGAAATTTTCTTATAAGTCCATTTATGGTTTATCCTTTGGCTGTCATTCCAGTAATATCAAACTGGAACTCTTTCTAAGCCTGGGAAGGCATGAATTGGTGGAGATTCCTTTAGATTAATCATTATGGAGTCAGTGATGAGACTAAAGTCAACTAAATTATATTAAATGCAACTCACATGGCAGTTAATGTGTTAAGTGTATATTTCAGTTCATTGGTATTTTGATGCAGATTGCATTGAATATGTAAATGATTTTGGGTAATATGGACATTTTAATAATGTTGATTCTGCCAATCCATGAGCATGATATGTTTTTCCATTTGTTAGTTCCCTCTGCAATTTCTTTACTCACCGTTTCATAGTTCTCTTTGTAGAGATATTTTACCTCCTTGGTTAAGTATACTCATAGGTATTTTATTTTCTTTGTAGTTATTGTGAATGGTGTTGAGTCTTTGATTCGACTCTTGGCTTGACTGTTGTTGGTATATAGAATTGCTACTGATTTATGTACATCGATTTTGTATCCAGAGACTTTGTTAATTTATTTATCAATTCCAGCAGTATCTTGGTGAAGCATTTGGGGTTTTCTAGGTACAAGATCACGTTGTCAGTGAAGAGTGACAGTTTTACCTCCTCTTTTCTGATTCGGATACCACTTTTTTCTTTCTTTTGCCTGATTGCTCTGGCTAGGACTTCCAGCACTATGTTGAATAGAAATGATGACAGAGGGGAACTTTCTCTTCTTCCAGTTCTTAGGGGAAATGTTTTCAACTTTTCCCTATTCAGCATGATATTGGCTGTGGGTTTGTCATATATAGCTTTTATAATTCTGACAAATGTTCCTTCTATGCTTAGTTTGTTTAGGGATCTTATCATGAAAGGGCGCTGAAATTTGTCAAATGCTTTTTCTGCGTCTATTGAGATAATCATATTGTCTTTGTTTTTGCTTGTGTTTATGTGGTGAATCACATTTATTGATTTGTGTATATTGAACCATCCTTGAATCTCTGAGGTGAAACCCTTAAAGATAAAGGGCTTAAATGTAAGGCAGGAAACCATAAGAATTCTAGAGGAAAATGTTGGAAAAACTCTTCTAGATATCAGCCCAAGCAAATAATTTGTTAATAAGACCCCAGTGGCAATAGTGGTCATAGTGGATTATTATTATTTTTTTTGATGTGCTGCTGAATTTGGTTTGCTAGTATTTTAGTGAGGATTTTTGAATCTATATTCATTGAAGATATTGGTCTGTAATTTTCTGTTTTTATTATGTCCTTTCCTGGCTTGGGTATTAAAGTGATACTGCCTTCATAAAATGAGTTATGGAGAAGTCCCTCCTTCTCTATATTGTGGAATAATGTCTGTAGTATGGGTACCAGCTCTTCTTTGTACGTCTGGTAGAATTCAGCTATAAATCCGTCTGGTCTGGGGCTTTTTTTGTTGTTGTTGTTGGAAGATTTTTTTATTGCTGCTCGGTTTTCATTGTTTATTATTGGTCTGTTCAGGAATTCTATTTCTTCATGATTGAGTCTTGGGAGGTTGTGGGTTTTCAGGAATTTGTCCATTTCCTCTACATTTTCTAGTTTATGTGCATAGAGATTTTCATAGTATTCATGGATGATGTTTTGTATTTTTGTAGCATGTCTCCTTTTTCATTTCTAGTTGAGGTTATTTGGGTCCCTTTTCTTCTATTCCTGGTTAATCTAGCAAACAGTCTGTATATTTTGTTTATCTTTTCAAAGAACCAACTTTTTATTTCATTGATTTCTGTATTTTTTTTTTGTTTTCCATTTCATTTAGTTCTGCTCTGACCTTTGTTATTAGTTTTATTTTGCTGGCTTTGGGTTTGGTTTGCTTCTCTTTTTCTAGTTCCTTGAGCTCTGACATGAGGTTGTTAGTTTGCAATCTTTCTGTCTTTTTGATATAGGCCTTTAAGGCTATGAATTTTCCCCTGGGGAATGCTTTTCCTGAGTCCCATAGATTTTGAAAGCTTGTGTCTCCTTTGTCATTCAGTCCAAAGAATCTTTTGATTCCCAACTTAATTTAGTTGTTGACCCAATAATCTTTACAAATCAGATTGTTTAATTTCCATGAGTTCATGTAAGTTCAAATATTTCTTTTGTGATTGATTTTTAGTTTTATTCCGCTGTGGTCTGAGAAGATACATGGTATGATTTCAAGTTTTTTGAATTTTCTGAGGCCTGTTTTGTGGCCTAAGTTATCATCAACCTTGGAGAATGTCCCATGTGCTGCTGAGAAGAATGTATATTCAGTAGTTTTGGAATTTACCCCAGGGCATCCATTCTGTCCAATTCTGTACTGGTTGTCCCTTAGGCTAACTCATACACTCTTCATTTGCCTTGGACCTTCTTTTACCTGTACTGATCATCTTGACTGATTACTTGTCCTCATGCTGATCACTCCCAGAGTATGTCTCTGACTGAATACTCAGTCTCCTTGGGTTGGCTCCAAGAATAGAAAAGCCTACATGTTTATAGAGTGGATCTCTGAGTCTCTGTAAGACTTGTTTGATGAGGTTAACATATATTCACTAAATCCTTCTCTTTTGAAAATGATACAAAGGTACCTGTTGTTCCTTACCTAGAGACTCTTTATCCTTTCTTGAGAATAAACCTCTAAAATCTGGCCTGTGTCCCTCTGTATACCATTAAGGATAAGTTCTGGATATTTGCTCCTTAAACTGACTTTCTATCAACTCCCCTTACTATTCTGCTTTCAGAGACTGTCACCAGTTCTTAGCCTTTAGGGAATTCAGTGCAGATCAAGTTGTAGTGTGGATTTTCTGGTCCTATATTTAGTTTCCTTAGATTCAATAAGGCGTTTACCACTAATCTATCTACTTTCAACATTCTAATAATTTTTCTTCATTTTCTCCTCTCCCATTTCTCCTCATATTTGTGAATTTATGCCTAAAAAATTCCTTTACTGTCATTTTAATGGAGTTCTTGAAGAAGGCAAAAGTAGACAAATATATTCAGTTTTCTATTCCCTAGATACCCATTATATTTACATATTTTAAATGCACAGTTTCTCAAACAGTACAATTAAAACAAAACATTTAAATCCTGTCTGCCTTTTTCTTCAAACAACAGATTGCTACATAGTCACAAAAGAAATTCTCTCCTAAAGTATTTGTTATGCTTGAAATATTTATTGTGCCAATACAACTTATTACTCAAACTATGTGTCTTTAATTATAATGACTATTAAGTGACCTCCCCAAATAATTAGCTGGGGAGGCACTACAAATAAAATGTCCTGCCAGGGGAATGCTGGCCCTTTCAAAGGGATTTTGCTGTGTCTCTTGGAGAAAAGGAATATTGTGCGTCATGTAGCCCTTGGTGCTGAAGCTGTAGAATGGACTGTTCTGTAAAAGAGTAAGTGCTCCATCACAGGAAGTGTTCTGAGAGGCTGAGAAACCACCTATCAGGGATTCCAATGCTTTTATATGAGGTTGGAATAAGTGAAGTCTAAAAATCCCTTCCAGTCTTCAAGATTCTGTAAGTCTATGAATTTTGGAGAGAATTTCCCTCAAATTTTCATCCTTGAACATTGCCTCTGTTACAATATGATGACTTTTTTCTATATTTGTAGGAACCAGTCTCAGACCCTAGGTTCCAAGTGAGCTGATTCTATGATCATTTTATGAACCACTCTGCCCCTAGTGGCTAACATTTGTTGTTGTTCATGGAGCAAGTTCAAAACATTTTTAAAGAAAGAAGAAAGGAAGAAAGGGAGAAAGGAAGAAAGAAAGAAAGAAAAAAAAAAAAGAAAAGAAACATTTAGGATGTTAATGTCTTCCAGAAATATAGTAGCAGCAAAAACAGTAGTGATGAGCTGTAGTGTTTTATTATAACTTTTTCTAAGGGTAGAGTCATTCCAAGAAAGATAGTCTTGGAGTTGAGGGTCAACTCTAGAGAATATAGTCAGGGCTTTCCTTCTGGGTTCTCCTCTCATCTAAAATGTTTGAATCCACATTTAGTTGAAATAGCAGTCAAACAATAATATTACCATTGTTCTTAGTCTTTAGAGCATCTTCACCTAGTCTGGTATTTTATAGATGAGATAATCGAAGTTCAGAGAATTTAAGTTTCTTTGTTAGATATACCAAGGCCCAGAACTTGAGCACAATAGATTATTTGTTCTCATACAGTGAAAATTTTCCACATTTTCTCTTTCATCTTCTGAGAACAATTTTGTGGAGAAAGTTATCTGAGGGCCATGTAGGGACACTGGCTTGTTGATGATGGTGGTATTGATGAGGTTTTTGTACTCTTGTTGTGACGTGATTTTTTTAAAAGCACCAGCTGGCAATTGGTATCCAACACCACCTCTTCTCTCTGGCCTAGAACACTGAATGCCTTTATAAATCATGGTCTGTTTTTTTCTTAGAGAGTTTAGAGTTAGGACTCTCAAGCAAAGAAGCTGGTGACACCATTCTAATTTGGGGCCGAGATTTTGGGAGGAAGAAAAATCTTTTTCAGTGTTAGAATAAATCAGTACATGCCAAAACACATCTTAGATAACTTCCTCCTTTGTCTTATGCAGAATAAATTCATGTGTGCGCATGTCTTCACATAAGAGTAAGAGAAAAGGTGAGAAGGATAGGAGAAAGGTGATTTGGGATTTTCAAGATGGTTTTGATACTGATGCCTATCTAGGAAACTTTCTAGTTAATATGATAATAAACCTTAGAAGACTGTCATCCCACCATGTTTCCAGATATTTTATGGGATATGTTAATTAATAAAAGAACCCTAGATTTTTGAAAATTTGGGAGCCTCCAATAGCTTTATTTTGACAAAATTGTTATTTGTTGCAGATTTGTTCTGTAAGATTTTAAACAATTATATTTGGTTTTCCCCTAATTTTCCCAAAGACTTGCATGATGCAGTTACGGCAAAATGAAACTTTGGCTTGGATGAGCTAAACCAGGAAATCCTCGTAATACTTTGTCCATATTTATCCTGTTGTCTTCGTGTGAAATTGTCCTTTATTTATCCAATGTTCATTGAGAGGGATTTATTGCTGTTAAATTATCCATGATTCATAGGAAATGTTAAATAAAATAGCACTTATTGGCTTTTTGTAGAGTATACGATTTGGCCAATTTAGGCAAATGTTCTTTTAATCCTGCTTTTTTCTTTTTCTTTCTCTATCTTCACCAAGAATTTCATCTTCTATCCCATTTTCCAAACTTGTAATTGGACTCTTCTCTCATCTACATCTGGTTGCTTTCTCAATCTTATTATTATTTTTTTCTAAATGAATCTGCCATACTAGTTCCCTCCCTTTTAACGCCTTTGCTTTTTTTCTTGTCTAAATCCTCATCCACTCAAGCCTGTGCTATTTAATAGTACCTTAACCACAGCCCATGTTCAGGATTTCCTACTCCATCCATCTCCCTGGATGTCTCGTATTAGTGTGATTATCTGTGAGGCACTAATGTAGACATAGGAGCTAAGAGATGACCCCAAACAAGGGAAGTTCACTTTTAGCTCTAGTATGAAAGATTAAAGACAAAAGACAAAAATATTAAAAACATACTATAGCTATAATAATTTGTTAACGGATGCATAATATAAAAAGCCATTAATCGTGACATCAATAATATAAAATACGGACTCTGCAAAAGTTGAACTGACAGAAGCTGAGTAGAATGATGGTTCCCCAAGGCTGTGGGGTAGAGGAATTGGGCAGATGCTGGTTAAAGGGTACAAAGTTTCAGTTATTCAGGATAAATAAGTTCTAGAGATCTAATGTACAGCATGGTAACTATAGTTAATAATATTGTATTGTATACTTGAAACTTGCTAAAAGAATAGATCTTAAGGGTTCTTAGGAAAAATAATGGCATTCTCCAAAAAAATAATGGTAACTTTGTGAGGTGATGAATATGTTAGTTAGTTTAATTGTGGTAATCATTTAAAAATGTATATCAAAACATCATGTTGCATGCCTTAAATATATTCAATTTCTATTTGTTAATTATACTTCAATAAAGCTGAAAAATAAAATTAAATAAATATACTTAAAAGATTCAATCTGGGATGTGGTGGCCCACGCCTGTAATCCTAGCACCCTGGGAGGCTGAGGCAGGAGGATCACTTGAGCTCAGGAGTTTGAGACCAGCCTGAGCAAGAGGAAAACCCCATCCCTACCAAAAAAAAAAAAAAAATCAGCCTGGCATGGTGGCACGTGCCTGTAGTCCTAGCTATTCAGGAGGCTGAGGCAGGAGGATTGCTTGAGCCTAGGAGTTGGAGGTGCCAGTGAACTATGAGGACACCACTTTTTCTAGCCTGGGTGACAGCGAGACTCTGTCTCAAAAAAAAAAAAAAAAAAAAAAAAGATTCAATCTCATCAATGGAGCTGGAAAATTGGGTTCCAGGTAATGCATATATTTAATGTCAGGTGGTATACCTGACATTAAAGTTAAAATTTTCATCAATCATCCATTTACAGATTGCCTTTCATTGCTGAATTAGGGGAGCAGAGAGCAGAATCTAGCTTTGAGAAAGAGCTACAGAGTGTCTGAGAAGCAGCCTAATGAGCTGTGATCTATAGTTGGCCTCTTTTCCTTAGGGAAAAAAGATGGACGTCTGAAACAGAAGCTGGAAATAAAGCCCTGCCATACAAACAGCACTAACTTGGCAGGAGGTAGGAGTGGGCTGTTTCTGGGCAGTTAAGGAGGTTATTAGGACTCTCAGCAAGTACACTAAGTCTGTGCAGCAAGACTAGTGCATGACCCCAAAAGGTAGTGGGAGAAAGATACCCATTATTATCTTGCTTTACTCAGAATTAGCTCAAAACCTAGGGAGAAATAAACCGGCAGTGGAGGATATCAATGATTCTGGCTCCAAGTTTTGGGAAAACAGTACTTGAACTTCCCTCATTTGGGGTCAGTGATAGCATTTCTAGTAGAGTGAATTCAGTTTGGTGAAGAGTGAAGCTCTATCCTGTTAAATCTTAAATAAAATCATAGTGTGGTAGATGCAGTCTAGGAGTGATCCTTAACAATACTCACTCTTACATGAGCCCTTTTCCTTTGAATGTGGGTGGAGCCTATGAATATGGTAAGACAAGACATCACTGCTGTGATTATATTATATTGTAGGGATAAGGGCCCGTATGTTACATGGGCCTAATCTAATCACATGCCCTCTAAAAGCAGAGTTTTCTCTGGCTAGTAGCAAAAGGGAGAGTTAGAGAGATTAGAAGCATGAAAAAGATCTGAGGTGCCATTGCTGGCTTAAAGATGGGGAAGAGGCCATGTGAAGAGAAATACAGGCGACTTCTCAAAGATGAGAGCAGCAGCTGGTTGACAGCCAGAGAGAAAATGGGGACCTCAGCCCTACAATCCAAAGGAACTGAATTCTGACAACAAGCTGAATGTGCTTGGAAGTAGATTCTTCCCCAGACCTTCCAGATAAAACCCATGATGAACACTTCGATTTCTGATTTCAGCCTTGTGAAGCCTTAAGTAGAGAAATAAACAAGCCCACTCTGATTTCTGGCCTACATAACTGTGAGCTAATGTTGGGGTGCTTCAGGGTAAGTATGTGGTAATTTGTGATGCAAAGATAGATAACTAATACACATAATGATCACACGTGGCATCTCTTGCACTCCTGTCCTCCCAGACCTAACTTGACTCCAGGAAAGTCACATGAAAGTTTCCAATTATTTGACCCTAACCTGAATGTGCTTCAAATATCCTGTCCTGATTTTCTTTACACCGTTATGATGTTCCCAGTGCTTTTAATAGGGTTCTCTTTGGGTGTGGCTAGGTTATGGAAATTAAAGGAAGGTTATGAGCCTGAATTATTACAGAAGAGAAGATTAAATTATCATAGAAACAGCACAACCTTTCCATTCTCACAAAATATTGTGAGGAGAAGAATTGCGCTCTTGTTGATCTACTACTCTTTTTGATATCTTTTACTTTCCTACCATCATCTCCCTGCACCAAACCAGTTATTCAGTTTGTATTCCATTCCCCTTAAGAGGTGATTTTAGAGATATTTTCATATTAGCAGGTGTATCCTAAAGAATAACAGTGTTAGGACTCAAGTAAATTAATTTCTAAGGATGAAACCTCAGGCTGATAGAAGATAGATTTAGGACAGAGAGAATCATCCAGGCTTCCTAGCATAGTGTGTAGCCAATCCAGCCCTCCACAAAAAGCTTTCGCTCCTATTTGCATCACATTGAACCTACAGGCCTGCCTATCTGGCAAGGAATCACTTATCTGTAGAGAGAATAGGCATATCTCCTTGAGCCAGAAGTCAGATTAAGTGAAATAAAATTCTTTAGGCCACAAAACAATGGCAACAATTTAAAAGTAGAGTGTAAGACAACTTTGGCCGATTTCAACACAGAGTCAGATTAGTTTAGGAGACTGTTGTAGTGCATACTTTAAGCCACGTGAGTTTTAGGGAGTATGGATCCCCGCTCAAGCCCAGCGACGACTTGGTAGGTTTCCTTCCATTTGCTGACTATGCATCACACAAAGTGGAAAAAGCACAGAAAATTAGCATAGGAAGCACAACCACCTGCTTGCAGGGCTGTGTGGGGAATCAGAAGCTTAGTAACAGTTTTTTTTTTTTTAATTCCAGGGTATTGTGAGGGTACAAACATTACAGTTACACTTTATGTCTTTGCCTCACCCAAGTGCGGGTTAAAGGAATGCCCTTCCCCCCGCCTTAGTGCTCCCCGTGTCCTAGTAACAGTTTTACTTCAAAAACACTTTGGCAGAGTAGGTAAGCTGACCTTTGCTTCATGTTTTGATGATCGCTAATTAAAGCTTTTGTTCTCCAGACTCAGTAAGAGTACTCAGCATTCTGTTGCCAAGTTTTCTGAGACCTGCGGTCATTAAGCTTTCACTAGCAATATGTTCTAGCCCTGAAAGTTTACCGCCATTGCAAATGGATTCTGACATTAATGGTCAACATGCCTGGGTGAAGAATGGGCCATGTCCATTCTTATTGAGAGATTTGGAAAATTTTTCCTGAAAATAGTGTATCATTTAAACTTATTTCTCTAACTTAGAATGGTCATTTTTCTAAATGTTGACAAATCTTCTAGTAATGTCTCGCCGTCTATGTAATTAAGGAGATTAAAAAGGACAGCACTTTTCTTGTTGAGTTAATGCTGGGTTTTTACATTTTCACTTTGCAAAAAATATGATAACCACCATCTTTTGCAGAAACAATATCAAAACCAATTGTATTATTAAGACAAGGAGAAAATGCAGAGTATAAGCAGAGAAATTTCAATATAATACTATGATTATTATAGTTGTATTTTTCTTTTCTCAGATTCTTGATTTGTCATTCAAGATTCCTACAAATCTAGTCCTAGTTTACCTTTTCAGTGTCATCTCCTTCTATTTCATAACATATATTTCTTACTTTAGTTAAACTAATGTATTGGGTTTCTCTGAACTTTTTCTGTTTTCTTCTCCTTCTCTATCCATGTGCTGTGCCCCATTTATATTTGGGGCACACTCCACACTTCTGACCAGGATTAGGAAATGCTCCCCATTTATAAGTGCTCAGCAACAATACCCTTTCACGGATTCCACCATCAGAAACAATATTTCTTCTTTGAATTCTTTCATTCTATTACAAGTATTGAAGTTAGCTCATTTTGTTATCATTAATTGTATGTAAGCCTCTTTCTTAGCTAAGAATCGAAGTGACAAGAGTGAGACACTTGAGAGTGTGTAGGTGAGAAAAGAAGAAAGCTGAAAATGGATTTTTATAACTCACCAATAAAAACATTTAGAATTAGCACACATCCCTCCCTTTTACTCTATGTTTTTTCTCTGCTTACTGTATTCACCTTTCTGCTGTGTATCTCAATGAACTACTTGAGATAACTGTTCCTGTATTAATCTTGTTTGTGTTCCTAAAGCAAAGTCTTTCTACAGGTGCAACCCAAACCGGTGATTTGATAGGATATTCCCACTACTGGAAAATTAAGTCTTGTTTTCCAAACGTGCATTTCTTTAGGATAGAAAGACATGTTACGTGAATGCACTCACCTCGCCCATCCACACTACTGGCCATTTTATTAACGAAATAAAAGAACACACACCATCGAGTCTTATACAGAAAGCTTTATATTATATTTTTACTTTTTAATTACCCTTCTTTTCCTCCAAGTTTTTTTTCTATAAACTGATTAAGGGATCTTTTGTGATTTCAAATGAATTTTAGAATATTTTTTTTCATTTCTGTTAAAAATGTCATTGGAATTTTGATAGGGCTTGTATTGAATCTAGAGGTCACTTTGGGTAGCATGGAAATTTTATTAATATTATTTCTTCCAATTTATGACAAAGGATATCTTTCTATTTATTTGTCATGTCTTCTTCAATTTCTTTCTTCAATATTTTAACATTTTCAGTTTCTAGATAGTTCACCTCTCTGGTTAAATTTATTCCTAAATATTTTCTTCCTTTTGATGCTATTAAAGAGTGCCAAAATGTACACAAATTTAGAATAAATTCACTACCATCCATCTAATCTTCTACATCATTGTTATCATTTCAATCCTGCCAAGTGGACATAGCAACTGTCTCAAAATTATATGGTTCTAAGTGAGTTGACATAGAGAAAGAGCTGTTGCTGAGTTGTTTCTACCTATCACCTCTTTTCTCAGAGAAGTAAATCTCACTGGCTGCTGGGTTCTGTGTACATGATCTGAAAGCTCTGTAGCAGGGAGAAGCCTGAATTAAAAACAGAGCTCCCCACATCATTCATCACCATATTCTTCAGCTTCCTTGATGGAAGAAACCTTGGAGATCTTAACAGTGGAGACCTATGAATAAAAAGTCACAGATCAGAGGGTAGAAACATTTATAGTCATGAATGCTTTTAAGTAATCCCTAAAACAGCCTTTACATCATACATGTTGCTTAATTTGAACATCCTGTTTTCAATCCTATAAGGCGTCTGTCCGGTAAACGTGATGTGAATATTATCAGTGCAAGTAGGCAAAGTTCTACTGGAGAGCAACTTGGAATGGTATAAGCAGTCATTCCAGACAGAATGCAGAAATTACAAACTAATTTTTAAACTATAAATTTAATATAGTGGAAACATAGGCCATCAACAAATACACTTACCATGTAAGTTACAATTTTTTGCTCCTTTTAGCTGCTTTGTGGAATGATGACTCAATGAAAATAGAAGAATAATACAGTGGCATAAAACAGACTATAATTTTAGGAGCTGAAATCTCTCAGTTTTCTCAGTATATAATTTATTTATATGATAATTCATTCCTTTATTAAATAAGCATATATTGGGTGTTTATTAGTATGGTAGCCATTCTGAGTGTTGTCTTGTTGTAGATACATGATCCTGGATAAGGTATTTGAATTCTGAGAGGTAATCTCTTCTTTATACTGTAATAGGGAAAAAATGACAAATTTTTCATAACAGAAAGAAATACCTAAAAGATAGTATGCATGTATGTGTATGTTTGTGCACCAATAAATTTAGATGATGTTTAGAATGGCAATTTATAAAATGCTGTATAGCATAATATGCACTATCAGCCTAACTATTCTAAAAGAATTGAAAACACCTCGTCAATTTAGGGGGGAAAAGAGAAGAGGGAATTCTGGATGCCACATTTCCTTCAGAGTATTTCCCTAAGGAGACATTTATTAGCCCAGCACTCAATAATATGTCTGTGTATTCTTTGGGTCAATTTTGCCCTTGAAGTCAGTGCAATGGTGTTCTTTTGAACTAGACTCTGACTGCCTTGACCATTGGTTCCCACAGCTGTTCCCTTCCACATCCTCCAATGGCTGGCTTTTCAACATGACAGTGGTGTAGTTCACAGTGGGGACACTTTGACTCAAATGGCCCTACTGAGACCTGGATTATAGTTACTGTTGCCAAATGGATTCCTTATATTTGCAGATCCATTTTTATTTAATTTTGCCTGAACAATTTCCTTCTTAAATCTGGGAGGTTAGGTCAGGTATTAGTCTGCCACTTATAGATGAAGGAACTGAGCCCTAGAGTGTTGTAACCATTAAGTGGTCATTTCAGGAAAGGAGCACAGCACTAACATTTTTCAATGTTTATTCCACTATCTAGTGATTCTTGATGAGGTGTCACATCTTATTGTGGGAATGTGTAAGAATATCAGCGTGTGGAGGTACACGAACAGTTTGAAAGGATGAAAACATTTGAACTAGAATGTAATTCATTTGTTTTTAGCCATATTTAATTTATTTGGGAATTTTAATAAAGAGATAATGAAATTTTTGTGTTTATCAAATGAGTAAAGATTAAATCATTAGTATACACCTTAGTAATTTTTGTCATGTAAATCTTATGTCTGTATTATTTTTTACTTGACATTTTTATTTAAATGCAATTTTCTACTTTTGGTTAAATACATTTTTAAAAGAAACTATATCACTGTTGTAAGTGGAAAGCTTAGACAGCGTGCCATAAAAATAAGGTAGCCAATAAATAAAGAGATAACAACTGAAATGAAACATAGATGTATCCAAAGACCTCATACATTTGTCACTTGTTCACTTACACCTAGAGTGAACCACACTTTGAGAAACTCTGGGTTTAAGAAAGATGAGAAATATTGTACTTTTATACACTGCCTCCTCTAGTAACATTCAATAGTTCCATACCTCATTAAAACTGCCATAAAATGATAAAGTCCACAATTTTTTGTGCTCTCTAATTTGTGAAATTGCTTATTTCTACCTGTTGCATAGTCTGTTGTCTACCAATTATTCTCTAAAATCCAGTCTGTTTTTATTTTCAGTATTAGATCCCTCCCCATGCCACCATATTTTAACTGGACCTATGGTTGGCTAGCCATAAACCACATTTTCTCACTTTCGTTGTAAGTAGATATGGTCATGTAATTAAGTTACGGCCAGTGAGATGTGAGCAGAAGTGAGGTATCTATTTATCTATCTATCAAATTTCACATCATCAGTTTAAAAAGAAATTACCTGTGTTCTGCTTTTCCTTCTTCTTTCCCATAAGCTGGAATATGGGCACAGCAGGGGTGAACTGTCTTTGAATATACAAAAACAAACCCCTGTAGAATCAGAAAACCAGAAGGAAGGGACTTGGGTTGTGGGATGAGTTCGTGAGGAAGATTGCTTGCCCCTCTGAACCGGCTACCAGCATAAACTTTATGAAATAAAAACAAACTACTGGATTCATTCAGACAATTAAATATTATTCAGCACTAAAAAAACGAGCTATCAAGCCACGAAAAAACATGGCAGAAGCTTAACTGCACATCACTCAGTGGAAGAAGCCAATCTGAAAAGGCTATATACTGTATGATTCTAACTGCATGATATTCTTCAAAAGGTAAAATTATGGATACAGTAAAAAAATCAGGGGTTGCAAAAAGTTGGCGAGTGGGAGGAAGGAGAGATTAATAGGAAAAACACAGAGGATTTTTTAGAGAAATGAAATGGTTATGATACTACAATGGCAGATATATGTCATTATACATTTGTCAAAACCATAGAATATACAACAGCAAAAGTAACCCCTAACATAAACTATGGGCTTTGGGCCATAGTGACGTGTCAGTATAGGCTCATCAATAGTAACAAATGTCCCACTCTGATGTGAGATGTTGATAGTGGGGAAGGTTGTGCATATGTAGGGACAGGGAGCATATGGTAACTCTGTACTTTCTGCTCAGTTTTGCTGTGAACCTAAAACTGCTCTAAAAACAAAGTCCTTTAAAAAACACTTGGTACATAGTACACAGACATAGTAAAATTTGTAAAACTTAAATGAGAGGATTCAAAATATTCAAAATGTGAGAGGATATAAATTCCTAGAAGCCACTGTATCTCAGTAGGTTGGAAAGTTGTGTTGTCACATTCACAGACCTACGACTTCATCCAACCCACAGAGACTGCTGGAGGTAATCATCAGGGAGCTGGCCCAAATGCAATTGTAATAACAACAGGGAGAACCAAAATATGATTTACTAGGAGTTGATGCACATTACAGCATGTGTCACTACTGTAGAATGAAGATTCAGGAATGAATACCCATTACAAATGGAAGATTCTGTATAGAAAACAAATACATTTCTGGAAGACCAATCAACTTTAAAGTTACATTGAATGTAAAGGCATTAGTATTCATTTAGCCAGTGTATACTCTTTGCTAACCTCTAGTGACAACTCTCTAATGTTCTCCCTCACTTTTTCTTATAAAACATGAGGCATAGTTCCTGTTTGACACAAATTGGAGAGCCTCTGAAATTACTGTCTTTTTTTTGTTTGTTTTTGTTTTGTTTTTGTGTGTGGGAGGAGCGGGGGAGAGACAGGGTCTCACTCTGTTACTTCGGGTAGAGTGCAGTGGCATGATCACTGCAACCTCAAACTCCAGTGTTCAATAGTACAGTAAAGAGAATTAACAATAGTTTAATATAGTTATCAATAATTTAATGTATATTTCAAAATAGCTACAAGAAAAGAATTGGAATGCTCCCAACACAAAGAAAAGGTAAACGTTGAGGAAATGGGTATCCTAATTACTATGATTTTATCATTACACATTGTGTACATGTATCAAAATATCATATGTACCCCAAAAATATGTACAACTGTTATATATCAATTAAAAATATGCTTATGGGGAGTGGGTTGGACCTGGAGACATACATTTGGGAATCATCAGTGTATAGTTGATATGTAAAGCATGAAACTCAATGATAACAACTTGGGAATGACTGAAGGTAGTGAGCACTAAAAAATGATAGGGTTATGAACAAAACCAAGTTTACTTTTTAAGGAAAATGTTGACCCTTTCTGAAGATTCCCAAGAGGTGATATGTCCCACTGTCCTTAAGAAACATGAACATTTGACATCCAAATTATGTAGCTTTTCTCAAAGTTAGCAACTCAAAAAATTTAATCCAATCTTAAGTTTCTATCAGAATCATGACTGAAGGCATTGTAATTAGAAGAAGATGGACATAGAGACAGGTTCTCTACTCGTAGCTATAGGGAAAATAAACAGTAAGGTTGTATCAAATTAGGTAAACGTTAATTCTTTTCCTACTTTATTTATTTAACACATGTTGAAAATGCTTGTCATAGCATAGGCACTGTATCAGGCATTTGGATATAAAGATGAATAAAGCATAGTGCCTGCCCTCAATAAGCATTGAGTTTAGTGGGAGGAAAATTACAATACTGTACTTTGATAAAGCTGTGTGCTGTGATAAGATAAAGCAGTGGTGCTGTAGAATCTGTGGAAAAGACACCTAACTCGGCCTGGAGCTGAAAAAGGTAAATTGGACAAAGTTTCAGAAGGAGGCAGCACCCATAACAAATATAGGAGTGAAAGTTAACTATGTGCAGGAGGTGGACATAGCATTGAAATCTAAGAGAATGCACATAGCAAAATCACAGCATCTCAGCCTCCTAAAGAGATGCCTTTTTAAAATAAGGGCTCAATATTAGGCTCTGATTTTTTAACTTATGTTTTTCAGGAAAATAGTATAAAGAGTACTTCTATAAAACAGGTCAAATATATAAAGATAGAGAATAAAACAGTGGTTCAGGATCAGGGTTAGGGGAGGAATGGAAATATGTATATCACAGGATGCAAAGTAGCAAATATGTTTGATAAATAAATTGAAAGATCTAGGGTCCACCATAAGGACTATAGTTAATAATAATGTATTATATTCAGGAATTTTGCTGAATGAGTAGATTATAGCTTCTCTTGCCACAGAGGCAATAATGGGTAATTGTGTGGGATGATGGATATGTTCATTTTTTTCCACTACAGTAACCATTTCACTATATATATGTGTGTATGTCTTATAATATCATATCATATACTTTAAATATGCACAATAAAATTCATTTTTTATAAAAAGAATGCTTCTGAATCTATTTCAAGATTTCCCTTTATATACTTTATTATCCTTTAAATAAAGATGTGATAAATTTCTTTTCAGGAAAATTTAAGTCTCTCCTAATGAACCTTCCACTCTTCAGATCCTGAGTACATGTCGCCTTGGATGGCAGGAAGCCCAGAGACAGTTTTAATACACAGTCATTATAGCTATAAACTATGTGTCTGATCAGCTTATTTTTCCCTAGAGTCTATGGTGTTTTCTTTTTCTACTGTTAAATAATCTTATTTTGTATTTGTCTTTCATGATAAGCCAGCACAAAACCTTTTTGAAGACAGGGGATAAATTTTATATAAATACACACATATATATATATTTATGTATATATATATTTATGTATATATTTATATATATATATACACACACAAATACTACATGTCCAGATAGAAAGCAGGCACTATTCAATATTTTTGGAGCTGCAAAAATCAAGTATATTTTAGACCATACTGAATTGAAAGGTTAATATTTATGCAACTCATGGAAACATGCAAAACTCATTTGGCATAGTTTCTTCTATTTCATGTAACAGTTTTGTTATTTTGCTTATGTTAACCTCTTTTTCCTCTTTCATTTAATCACCAAATGAATTTCCTGCTCAAAGTACTTGGTATTTTTTCCCTCTGGCCACCACCTTCCCTGTTCCTTTCCACTCTTGCCCTATGCTCTTCTATCTATATGGCTACTCCGGGAGCCATAACATCAGCACAGCCTTACTCCCTGGATACACATCAGGCTGCATGGGCAAATCCCTTTCCCAAGGTGGGCAAATAAAAACCTCTATCATATTTGTAAATGAGAGGTTCCAGTTTGGTCTAACTGCTCTCTAGAATAGAGAAAATGAAAATCCAGAAATTGTTGGCAGCCATGTTCTGCTATGTGCTATTGGTTACTTAATTTTGCAGTACTGTCTAAGAAAACATATGAAAAACGTTTCGAGACTGTCCATAATAGGGGTATAAGAAGAAAACATTTATCCATCAGCTCCTGATCCTGATTGAATTAATATTTGCCTTGGGGTAAACTCCCCATCATTTCTAGGTTGCATTTGTAGGCATTGAGCAGGTTTCCTTGATGTCTGGGGCATCAGAAAGGAAGACCTGGGGTTGGAGATTAAAAACAAATGGCATGGGTGGCAGAAGCTAAGTCCTATTTGTTGTCCAACACTAAGCCGATAGTAGCCTATGCAGAGTAGGTTTTTATAATTGTGGAATACTGAACAGGATAGACCAAGAGAATATGAAGTAGTGATTGAGAGGTATCTAATACACTATCTAGTAGAGGTATTGTAAGGATTACATGAATTAATATGTGTAAAGCAGTTAGAATGCAAGTGCCTGGCATTTGCATACATAATCATTTCTGTTATATGTCATGGCAGCCCAAATCAGCACGGAGAACTTTGATCTTGCTTGACTTCTCTCCTGGTCAAAGATGCTAAGAAATGTTGTATGCTGTCCTAGTTCAGAATGCTATAACAAAGTACCATAGACTGGGTTGTTTATAAAAAACAAAAATTTATTTCTTATAGTTCTGAAGGCTGAGAGTCCAAGATCAGGGTGCCAGCACAATCAGGCTGTGCCGAGGGGCCTCTTTTGGGTTGCGGACTTCCGGCTTCTCACTATACTTTCATATAGTAGAAAGAAGGTGAGTCAGCTCTGTGGGATCCCTTTTATAAGGGCACTAATCTCATTCATGAGGGCTCCCTCCTCATGACCTAAATATCTCCCAAAGACCCCATCTCCTAATATCACATTGGAGGTTAGGATTTCAACATATGAATTTTGAGGGGACACGAACATTCTTCCCATAACATATATCTTCATTTCAACCAAGAAAATACTTAGAGTATACAGATCAAAACTATGGAGAAGTAATGGAAGCCTTTTTGCCTGAGGGTTTTCTCCTTGTGGTCTGAGCTTGAGTAGAGCCTGTTAAATTCAGCCTGTTAAATTCACATTTTCTTGTAAACTAGTTATTTTTCAAGAACCATGGATCCTTAAATGAATTTGCTTTTAGCAATAATCTCACTGCCAGTTATGGTTTTTGAGAGAAATGATGTTTCCCAATAATGTTAGCCTTGAGGGTCACTTTCTAGATATTTATTTCAAGGTAGCCCATATCTTCATTGTGTACCAGATCTTATCCTACACAATAAATACATCACTGTATGGGGAATATGATGCATTTTAACATGTAAGGTAGGGAATTATTTTTAAGGAAGAAGAGAGAGTACCATGTCATTGTAATGATAACAAAAATTATGAAGCACTTGTTATACTTTAGGCTCAGTGATGAGCAGCACGTGACAATTTGTCACTTAGTCTTCACACAATTTATGAATAAATCTAGCTAGTATGGCTCCATCTGCTCTTCTTGGCCAACATACTTTGTGATTCATCAGTGCCTGTGCTACAATGGTTATTAAATATTTTGAATATTGCCTTGGAAGTAGCTATATATTATAATTTCAATTTCATAGAGAAGAAAACCAAAGACTTGTTAAATTAAGTAACTTGATATAGATTAGGCAACTCAGCTGTTAAGTAGCAAGATAAGGCCTTATGTTCCTATTTCTTACCTTGCAAACTTTCTACCTTGTCCTGCTGCCTCTGATCTCAATACATCATGCTACTGTGCAGGTGATTGGAGCATAAAAAGCATTGCACTGTGGGTTAGCCATGCATATGGGTGAGAATTAGGCTAATAAAAATTCATTGAAAGTGTTTTGCCCTGAAGAAAGCAAGGTGCCTGCCATTTTTTGGAGTTTATGTGTTGACAATGTAAAAAACTGGTACAAAGAAGGTTGTCTTGCTTCTGACTTTATAGTCTCCATCTGGTCAGGAAAGTAGTAAATTGACCACATCTGCTACAAATCTGTGGCTGTCCTATTGGGCCTTGCAGCTTTGTCACTGACCCTCAGTCTTTTTCCCTAGATCCAGGATACTATATCCTGTATGGAAGTATGCCAATTTTCACAACTTTTGTATTCTTCTCTAGCATTCTTCAAACTCATATTCTCTTGGGCATCCTTTAGGGTAGGAGTTGGAAAAATTTTTTCTTTAAAGCAATAGATAAATATGTTGGGCTTTGTGGGCCAATAGGATAAATTCAGGATTATATGCAAAATATATAATGAGAAAAAAAAATTGTAACAAAATTTTTATTGATGAAATTCAAAATATAATAAAAATAGTAATTGAATATAAATTATTTTATAATATAAATCTAATGAGAATAATAAAATTATTTTGGATTGAGTAACATTTCACATATTTAGGGTTAAAAATTAGCATTCCCTATTATCAAATTGATTGCAAATATTTACATGTAAAAGCCATTCTTAACTCAGAAGCTGAACCAAAAGAGTTGACAGGCCAGAATTGGCCCATAGACTATAGTTTGCCAACTCTTTCTCTAGGGAAAGCCTGAGTTTCTAGTCTGAGGCAGGTAAAAATATATACATTTTATAAACTGGTGCAGGAGGCTGTCACGAGAAGATTCCGATAAAGATTTTTACTAGGTTCTTGTGTGTGCAAAGGCAAAGAGGGAGGAATTAATATTTTGAGGACCCAGTGATACCTGTCTCAGACTTTGATTTCCAAATCTAGATGCATGCAGTTAGAGGTCTATGTCTGTGAAAAGTGGGGCATCAGCTAGAGGTTATAGAGGCGTATTGTTGACAGGGTTTGTGTTACACAGGGAGTACAAGTATTTTTTCTTTAGTGCCCACTTCTGTGTCAAAGTGTGGCCTAGAGTGGTAAATAAAGGATATTCTTCCCACTTATTAATCAGTTCTGATTGTCCAGAAACAGTGAAGGTGAAGAAAATACAAATACTGGGGGCAGTGAGAGGCAGTGGCCTTGACACAAATACCTGTGTTTTTACAGAGGGCAATAGCAGTAATGGCAAAATAAGGCTTCATCCTCAACTAACTATAGTATAATGAACATGAATGAAGTCCTGAAAATAATATTCCATTCTACAAAGTCAACTGGGAATATTTTTCAGTGCAAAGCTAGTGAGTACTGCTAAAAAGTTGGAGACTCCTTGTGTCTATCCAGCCCATATCCATGGGACAGAGGCTCTATCCTAGGGAGGGCAGGCCAAGAATACTGGGACCTCAACTGCCCTTGCTCTGGCTCACCTGCTGGGCAGAGATTTCACACTGAAAGAGGCAAGCAGAGAGGACCTGAGGATACTGCTCAACTTAGTTGACCAGATAGTTTGCCTACAGGAAAAGGTAGCCTATGAAAAAAAAACAGTTCTATAGCTCTATCCAAAGGAGCTGCCGTTATTTGAATCAGAATGTGAAGAAGTTCAAGCCTAAGGGTTCTCTCTAAATGAATAGCCCCTCTTAAGTAAGAGCAACAAGCTAACCCATAAGCTAGTTAGTTCATCAGAGATGACCAGAGAAAGAGACAGCTAAGAGCCTTCCTGGAGTCAGAGCAAACCTCAAAGACTGGCCTCAAAACAACACATTTAATTGGATCAGACTCCTAAACAATTTATGCCCCAGGCATTATCAAAAACAATAGAGCAATCAGCCTGTAATTCATGGAGTTTAGTTGGTAAGGTGTATTACCAAATGAAGAAGACAGCTTAATAAGGAGACAAAGAAAGATACAAAGAGAGCCCTGCTTAGCTGCCATCTTAAGATGACTGTGACATGCTGAAGTTTGTACCTCCCAAGGAGTGATATCAAAGGCTGCATATTGTGGATCAAATAGAAGTTACTAAAGTAGCCTAGCCATTTCACAAAACAAATAAGCAAGCAAACAACAATCAAAACAAATCTAGGAGACGGGGGAAAGGAAACCATATCCCAAGGTGCTACATTACCTAAAATATCCAGTTTTCAACAAAAAATTATAAGATAAGCATAGAAATAGAACAATAGGACCCATAACAGGAAAAAAAATTAGGCCAAAACAACTATCTGTGAGAGGCATTACATTTCAGATTTAACAGACAATGACTTCAAAGTGACCATCATAAATATGTTCAAAGAAGTAAAGGAAACCATTATTAAACAAGTAAAGAAAGATATGAAGACAATGTCTCAGCAAATGGAGAATATCAATAAAGAAATATAAAAAAATCCAAATATAAATTATGGAGCTGAAAATTACAATAATTGCAATGAAAATTTGTTAGAGGTGACTGGCAGAAGAAAGTGTCAAGAAACTTGCAGACAGACTAGTAGAGAATACCCAAATGATGAACAGAGAGAAACTAGAACACCCGTGGGACAACTTTACGTGGACCAAAATATGCATAAGGGTAGTACCAGAAGGAAAGGAGAGAGAGAAAGGGGCAGAGAGAATGTTTGAAGAAAAATGACTGAAAATTTTCAAATTTGATGAAAGACATGAATCTACACATCCAAGAATCTCAGTGAATTCTGAGTAAAAGATGAATTCGAAGAAATCCAAACCCAGTGACATCATAGGAAAAATACTGAACACCAAAGAGAAGATCCTGAAAGCAGCAAGGGAGAGACAACTCTTCAGGTACAATGGAACTTCAGTGAGATTAATGCTGACTTCTAGTCATAAATAATGGGAGTCGAAGTCATGGGATGACATATTCAAAATCCTGAAAAAACAAACAAACTGTCAATAAAGAACCTTGTACCCAGAAATACTGTCTTTCAAAAATGATGGTGAAATAAAAATATTCTCAAGTAAATGAAAACCAGAGAGAATTCATACCTAACAGACATGATTTACAAGACATGTTAAAGGAAGTTTTTCAGGCTAATATCACATAAACACAGATAAAAATGTAACAGAGGGAATGGCCTGAAAAAGCGGCAAAAATATTTTCTGTGTCTTTAAAACATCCTCCACTCTTTCTTGAGAACTAAAACCTGCATCCCTGACTCAGGCCAGTGGTTGGGAGGAGAATGGAGAAGGCCTTTTATTCTTATCCCAGGCCTATGCCAGTCCCCCAGGTGGGTCCAGGTGGGGCTTTGCCCTTTCAATCACTGAGTTTATGTTAAAGAAGTAACTTTTAGAAAGCCCTTGAGGAGGGAGAGCTGGTTGCCAAGGGAGCCAACTATGTGATCAGAAGGTTAGAATTTTCAGCCCCACCCCTGACCTCCTCAGGCAAGGAGAGAAGGCTGAAAATAGAAGGTTGAACTGACCACCAATGGACAATGATTTAATCAATAATGCCTATATAATAAAGCCTCCACAGAAAACAAAGAACAAGATTCAGAGAGCTTCTAGGTTGGTGAACACATGGTGGTGTTGCAAGGGTAATGTACCCAGTGAGGGTATAGAAGTTCTGCATTTCCCCCCTCCCCGGTACCTGGCCCTATGCATCTCTTCCATCTGGCTGTTAATAATAAACCAGAATACATAAGTAAAGTGTTTCTCTGAAGTCTATGAGCCAGTCTAGGATATTATCAACCCTGAAGAGGGAATTGTGGGAACCCTCCCTTCCCCCCAGATTTATAGCTGGTCAGCCAGAAGTATGAGAGGCCCAGACTTATGGTTAGAGTCTGAAGTGGGGCAGTCTTGTGGACTAAGCTCTTAACATGTGAGGTCTGAGCTAACTCTGTAGATCAAAATTGAGCTAAATTATAAGATAATCAGTTGATGTCTGCAGAGTTGGAGAATTAGCTGATGTTGGAAAATACTGCAAGTTGAAACCCTGGTACTTGTGCATGTGGCCTTATTTGAAAATGGGGACTTTGCAGATGCACTTAAGTTATGATGAGGTCACAGTGGATTAGGGTAGGCACCAGATCTAATAATGACTGATGCCCTTATAAGAAAGTCATGTGAAAAGACGGGGACACAGAGGTACACAAGGAGAATATGAATGCAATGTGACAATGGAGACACAGGTCACAGTGGTGAGTTTACAAGCCTAAGAATTTCCTTACAACCACCAGAAGCTGGGAAGAGGCAAGGAAGGATCATACCCTAGAGCCTTCAGAGGCAGTATGGCCTTGCTGACACCTTGGTTTTGAACATCTAGCCTCCAGAACTGTAAGAGAATAAATTTCTGTTGTTTAACCATCGAGTTTGTGGTGCTTTGTTACTATAGCTCTAGGAAAGGAATACAGAATGGATAGAATCTAAAGCCAGATGACTAACAGTTTGTTGACTTAGGGACACTCTCCCATGGCTCTTGCTTTAACATCTGGGTAAGGATGCTGAGGCTGAGACTTTGTCCTAATATTAATACTTACTAGATTGTCTCCTTAATGCTTTGACATGGCAATAACAGACCTACAGTATATTAGCTGGAGATGTTGGAACTGCCTTTGCAGTGCTCTGTAGGATTAAAAGACTCAGACAGTTGGAAATGTTTGAATAGATTTATTAAGTGAGAGCAACAGCCTGAAACCTGGCTGTGTTACCTGGGAGGACCCAGAATACACACACTCTCACAGTCAGGCTTAGCCATGGAGATGCTGCCTAGGAACTGGTATCCTTCATGCAAATGGATATGGTAGGACTCTGGTGGAGATAGCAAATGGCAGCACTTACTATCAGAGGAAAGATGATGACCCACACATTAAATAAATTGTGATGTTCATATGGACAAAATAAGAGGAAGGGTGAATGATTGACTTTTATAACTGGAAAATAAAAAGCAAATAAGCAGAAGACTGATGTTAGGCACTAAAATGCAAAATTGTGATTTCTCACCTAGTTTCTCAGTCTGAGCCAGTTCTCAAACTTAGAGCCCATTATTTCCAGGAAGCAACCTGAAATGTCACTGCAAGCATATAAAACAAACATTCCACCAACCCTTCCTAAAAAGTAACTCAATGATTTATTAAACTAACTCTGCCCTAGGGGAAAAGCAATATCCAGAACTTCTGAGGGCTGTTGAATACAAGGTCTGAGGTGTGGTACTAGACAATGGGACTCAGAATACTATTGAAACCACCTATATTAAAATAGTGTAAGGCTGAAGACAGGAATAGTGATGAATTTCTGATTTCTATGGAAATATAGATACAGCTAAAAGTTAACCAGCCATTGTTTCCAAACTTCCCTACTGTGGTAGCTGGTTACTGCTTAAGTGTCACATATCCTTTACAGGTGCAAGATTTGTGACTTCCCCAACCACTTTTATAGCGCACGTCACTCTCATAAAACCTAAGACTGGCCTTTGAGACATCTTCCAGACTCTCTGCCTTTGGGGGGACCGACTGATGTCAACTGGGCCAGTGGGCATGCATAGGAACCAATCCAAAAAGTCCTACTACCCCTTCTCTAGGAACTCCTGTTTGCCATGGAGATGATTCCTGCTTTCCAAACCTATGACTCCATTCCCAGCTAATCATCAGACCCAATTCACTAGTCCTTTGTTTGCCAAACCACCTTTAAAAATCTTAGCCCCAAAATTCTCCAGAAGATGGATTTGAGAAATTTCTCTCAACTCCTCACCTGGTACCTTGTGACATTAAACTCTGCTGCAACTGCTACTGTCTGAGTATAATGGTGTTTATCTGGGCAGTTGGCAAGGGACCTGGTTGGGCAGTAACACTATCATGGCCTTCCTATTTGAGTGGGGGTATTTGAAAGTCTAATGGAATTTGGGACCAGGTCTATTTTACAATAGGTTCAGTTTGTCCATGAACTTATCTCTGTGGTTATTTCCTTAGTGCCCGAATACATAATTGGGATGTACGTACTTAGCAGCTTGCAGACCATAATATTGGTTCTCTGGTCTCTGGAGTGAGAGACATCATGTTAGAAAGGCTAAGTCAAACATCCAAGACTGCCCCAAAGAAAATCTCAAACAATTACCTAAAAGAACATGTGTTAGGAAGTCCATTTTGGAATTTAATATGGTGGCAGGGATTAGAGATGGCTTGGTTGTCCCTTACTTGGACAGTGGACTGTTAGGGTGTGGTGGATGCCCGCCATACAACAGAAGCAACTGATAAACTGTACACATTGACATGGAGAGATCTTCAGTATATAGTCCTTAGTGAAAAACCAACGAATGAAATGAGTAATACATAATAAAATGAGCTACATTAATTATATAGTTTAAAAATACATGCACTCAAAAGGTACACATCTTGCATACTTTATGTACATAAAAAACCAGAGAAGGTATGAAGCAGCATACAATGGCTATCTATGTAAGGAAGGAAAATCAGAGTAAGAAAAGGAAATAAAGACACACATACCTAAATAAACAAATGAATGAGCAATCAAATAAAAAATTAATGAATAAATAAGAGTGGGACTTGCCTGAACCAGTGATAACATCTGGTAAACTGGGGAAAATGGTGAACTCAACCTTCTGCATCTGAGGTCCATTAAGAAAAAGAATGCCCTACAGAAAGCCCTTGCAACATAGCACAAGATTAGACTGTCCATAAACGGAATAGAAAATTTGGAATGTGCCAGTTGGCTGACTAACAGGAATTGTCTGGGGGCTTGTCTCTCATTTCCAAGCAGAGATATTGCAAAGAACAATTGGCAATAGTTTTCTAATAGAAGTTCCCATATCCCTTTGGGACCTTCCTTACATCTGGATACAGATGTCCCCACAGATGTGGATTCTATGTACTAAGAAACTCTTTGATTTCTTCAAACTCCGAGGGATAGTGTGCCATTTTAGAGGCAATATCCTGTCTCCCCCTTTGACAACATTTCAAACAGTTCATTAATACTTGGGAGAGTAGGATGAGAGGAAAATTGGGGCCTGGAAATCAATCTCAGCCCTATTTATCTTTGACTAAGCAGAGTTTTGCACATACAACCTTTCTGAGCCAGGAACTGGAGAGAGGAGGACAATGGATCCGGAGTGTATAGTACTCTTTTGTACTTCTTAGCAGCTGCTTGTACAGTTGAACCCAGAGGGAAGGAGATGCTAGTAATATGAGCCAGAAAGAATAATTATGACTCTGGAAGCAGGGGAGTGCTGTCCTGAGGATATAGTGGTGAAGCAGAATGAAGTGTGAAGATCTAATACAACCTAAGCCGAATCCCTGCAGCTCTGCTTTTATGGGGACCTTTTCCTTGGCCAGGTCAGAGAGAACATGTGGAAGTAGAGGTCAAATTCATATGACGGATATACTGAAGCCTCCAAAGGAACAAGCTAGACAATGAGAAAGTGAACAGAAATAGAGATATTCCCTTTCTGCAGGTTGTTTCATTGTCCACGTTTGTTTTGGTAGGAAATACCAGCATCTAAATCTGAATATTGTCAACTTTTCATCACACTCATTATCTTGGTCTCACTGCAAGATCATTAACTGATTTTACATTTAACTTGAATTTCATTTGTTTTTAATTGTCTGGGGCTGCACTGTCCACTAGAATAGCCTGGAGCCACATGTAGCTATTGAGTGCTTATCTGCTCCAGGAAGAGAATTTCTAGTGTTATTTTATTTTAATCAATTATTTTTAAATTAAAAAATGAGTTCACTGTAAAATAGTTTTCTGTGAAACATAACTTTGTTTTTGTAAGACTATGTTTCACATAAATCATTGGAAATTTAGCATTTGAATTGACATGTGCTGTTAGGTGTAAAATATACACTAAATTTTAAACACAGTTCAATAAAATAATGTAAATTATCTCATTAATTACTGTTTATAGTTATTACACATTAAAATGACACTATTTTGCATGAATCGGGGTAAATAAAATATATTATTAAAATAATTGGACTTTTTTCTTTTTACTTTATGTGGCTCCCAGAAAACTTAAAATTATGTATATGGCACTCATTCTTTTTCTGCTAGACCAGGGTTGGGGAATATTTTCATCTTGGAAGACTGCACTAATTTAGGCTGCACTTAATCAAATAAGGCTATGTTCAAGAAACTTTAATTAGACATATTTAAAAATGTACATTATTTTGTAAAAATCTAACTACAATGTACTTAATAATTTCAAAAAATAAAAAGTATTAATTTTAAAGTTAACAAACTTTTTAATAACTTTGTTGTGTCTGCTTTTTGTTGGAAAGCATTTGGATATTTGATTGCAGCATGGAGATCCACAGTTTCATTTGATCCTCTAGATCTGCAGTTCCCGACCCCCGGGCGGTGGACCGGTACCTGGGTCCATGGCCTCTTAGGAACTGGGCCACAGAGCAGGAGGTGAGCTGCCAGTTAGTGAGCCAAGCTTCATCTGTACTTACAGCTCCTCCCTGTTGCTTTCATCACCGCCTGAACTATACCTCCTATCAGATCAGTGGTGGCATTAGTTGCAAGAAAACAAGCTGAGGGCTCCCACTGATTCTGCATTATGGCGAGTTGTATAATTATTTTGTTATATATTACAATGTAATAATAATAGAAATAAAGTGCACGATAAATGTAATGTGCTTGAATCAGTCCCCTCCCCACCCCCACCGCCCACCCCCGGTCTGTGAAAAAATTGTCTTCCATGAAACTGGTCCCTGGTACCAAAAAGGTTGGGTACTGCTGCTTTAAATGGATATCAGTCATTTGTGACCTTAAGGGCATCTTGATTTGGGTTAGGTAGGAGAATGTAGATTTGCAGCAATAAGCGGTTGAAAAGCAAGAAAGCATTTTTCAGGCATGTTGCCGAAGGCGTGGATATTCTACTGCAGTTTTCCATATTTCAATTGGATCTTTCTTCAAACAATGACTTTAAAATGTCAATTACTGAGAGCTCAATCAATTTCATCTGTAGTTCTTTAGGTGCCTTGATGGTATCAACTAGGTGAGGCTAAAATGTTAATTTGAGTGTGATGTCATGACTTTCAAAGTCAGTGAACCTTTTACTGTATTCTCCAATTAATAGGTCTAAAACTTCTGTGTATTCTTCAAATGATTCCCATATATCATCCTGCTCATCAATGACCTTTGCCAACTGGGGAAAATATTCATCAAAATTTCCTTTTGAGGAAGAGTGGGGCGTCAAACTTAGAATTATTGATATTTTGAGCCAGATGATTCTTTGTTGTTGGGGACTGTCCTACCTAGTGCAGGATGTTTAGGAGCACCCTTGGCTTCCATCTACTGGATGCAATATGACTCCCCACCTAAGTTGTGATAATGAAGATGTCTTTAGTCATTGCCAAATGTCTCTTCATTGAGAAACACCACTCCAGAGGGAGAGTGAAATGCATAAATAGGGAAGGGATTTGATGTAATAGCAACTATGATAGAAATACAAATAGGGTGAAATTGGGGCCTTTCCTTCCTGTGAGTGTAGTTGATGAAAAAAGACTTCATAAAGGTGTTATCCCAGAGATTCCAATCCCTGTGCTTTTCCCATTTACCTACCACTCTGACTTTGGGATAAATGTTAAAGTCAAAAATGCACTTACATGGTTTTTAAAAGTTACAATAATTCCAGTGAGGTAAAAATGTGTGTGTAATAGGTACTAATACTTAACTCACTTAATGAATTAATGTGAGCTTTGAGGAAAACTATCTTTAAAGGTCAGGAGTGTCAATCTATTACCACATAAATGACTTCGGAAAAGTTTTCCTCTTAACAATTTATCAACATCTTTGAACATCTGCTTTTCATAAATGCTGTTAGAGATGCACAAGTAGTCTTGTAAACCTAGTCTTAGCCAAAAAAGCATTTCATAATTTAGTTGTAAAGACATTAATATATGAAAACTTTAATTACCATGTGGAATTTAAAAACTGTAATGAAATTGAGTTTCACCATTCTCTTCTTCCTCCAATTTCCGGAGCTGAACTTTATATTGCCCATCCATGCCACATCATCTCCTTGAGTTAAGGTTGCAAAATCTTTTTTTTGGCTGGATGAGGTAGGAAATGTTTTCTTCCGAACCAGTTCTGTGGCATCATGCAACTCCAAGGGACAACATTCATATTGTTCTGGCCAATTGACAGAGAGCTATGGCCAGTTCTCATGAGTTCAGGAAACTCCGATTGCCCAGTGGATTTCCTTTTTCTGGATGATTTACAAGCAACTAAAGGCAGCAGTTGACAGATAGTCCACACCCTGCTCCAGTGGAGCCATCTTAATGGGTGACATAGGGTACTTTCTTGAATGAACAAAAACTTCCATGTGTCACTTTGGTGCTGGCCCCTGACACTGGTTGGCAATCCCAAGAGACTGTCCCTGCTGACATCTCCACATAGTCCACCATCATCTTCCTTGAGTACAGATGTGGGTATTGGGGAATGGATTATTCAAGGTTTTTTTCATTCTATAGCTGATTTTATTTTGATAGCCTTTATTTTATGGGATACTTTCTTCAGTCCTTTCTTAAGAGACTCAAAAAGCCTATTTTGAAGTATAAAAATACAAATGTCTTTCTTACATTTTTCATTCTTACTCTAAAATCCTACTTTCAATTAAAGTAATGTTGATGTCTCTGAATGACTGTGGGAAAAGTATTGGGAAGAAAGTGAAGGAAAAGAAAGCTCAAAGATTAATATTATAAGAATTTGGTTTTGTTACATTAGAGTGCAGGGAGGGACCACAGAAAGAGTCTACTATGTGCTGTAAAGAGCAGAGAAGGCTTCTGAGATGAGTGAGGAATTGAGTTAACTCTTTTGATCAGATTTTGCATATGTAGGAGAAAGTCATGAGGAGGGAGTAAGGGGCATTCCTGGCATGAGGATCTGTGTGGGAAAAGGTTCAGAGGCAAGCGGTGTCTAGGAAGATGGACTAGACCACCCATTTCTAATATGAAAAAAGACCCCAGGAGAGTTCTTTCCAAGGAGACCTGTTAGGCTTCTGATATGAAGTCCAAAGAGGTGGACGTGAACCTCACGTTCGACACTTACTAGCTATGAAATCTTGGGTGAGTCATTCAATCTTCGGCTCAGCACCAGGGTCCTAAGAAATAAGGTATATCCTATTTTACATATCATACAGAATTGAATGAGTTCTGTCTGAAAAAGGGCTCTCTAACTTATTAAGCCCACTGGAAATGCAAGACATCACTTTGCTGTGGGATTGCCATATCGTTAAAAGTGTCGGAAATATAGAACTCTAAGATGTCTCTATCAGGGAAATGAAACAAAGAAATGATTATTCTTTCTCAATGGCAACAGAATGGAATTCATAGAGAAGTTTAATTTCAAGTGTGATTTGCCCATTTTTTATTTTTGTCATTTTCATTTGGAAACCCAAATGGTCATTTTAGAATTCAAAGTATTATTTTCATTAGGGAACCGAAATCCTAGGTCATGTCATCCAAAGTCAATTCAAAGCCCATCTTGTCCTGGCCCTGCTCACAGTTCAGCTGTGTCTGCTATCACCTTGGCATGCATGCCTTGCAGTTTAGCATGGCATACTACTTTAGATTCCTAGAAAACAACATACCACTGGGTCTTTGTATCTGTTGTTCCTTTTGCTTCAAATGCAGTTCCATTGGTTACCCGCTTGGACAGTCATTCTTGAAGAATCAATTTAGGTAATATCTCCACCAGGAACCTTCCTCTTATGAGTCAGAGAGTTAAGCCCCTTCCTCCTATTTCAGTAGTATCCTATTCTTAATTTACTAACAATAATGTCAATAAGAGCTACCATTTATAAGATACCTACTACATATTAAGCAATGAGAAAGATACTTTTATATGTTCTCAATTATTCTACTAAGAATCTCCTGAGGCATTGTTTATGCTATTTTTAATAATTATATTCATATTTTATTTTAATTTTGAAATAGCTTTATTGGGATATAATTCACATACCATATAATTCACCAATTTTTTTTCCTTTTAGTTGATATGTTATAGTTGTACATATTTATGGGATACATAGTGATATTTCAATACATGTACACGATGTGTAAAGATCAAATCAGTGTAATTAGCATATTCATCACTTCAAACATTTACTACTTTTTTTTGCATAGTGAACATTAAAAACCCTCTCTTTTAGCTTTTTGAAAATGTGCAATAAATTATTGTTAATTATATTTAGGTTTAATTTTGTAGGGTGTTTTAAAACTGATGATGCTTTAAAATCAATATACTATGGTCTTATTCTTACTTCCCAGATTTAGAAACTGGGACACAGAGGAATGCAGAGGAATGAGCAAGGCTAAATTCCTCCACTTGGCAAATAACCCACTATTTCCAAAAAAATGAGATATAATTGCTTAATACAAAACCAATGTGAAATAATACTGGAAGAAGCATAGGCTTGGGGGTGTAATATTATTGGGTTCGAGGTCTTAAATTTGTCACTTAAAAAAAAAAATATGTGACTTGGCAAGTTACTTAAACTCTATGCCCAAGTCACATGTACTTATCTGAAGTAATTAATCTCATTGTTTTTGAAAATGCTGACTTATTTGTCTATTACCCCAACAAAATCATGAACTTGTCAAGGGAAGGAAGTTAGCCTTGTTCTACCTCCACTGTTTCCTCTGTGCTGGCCCATAGACCCATGAAGGGCATGGGACAAATACCTACTGAGTGAAAGAAGTGATGGGCTCTGTCACCGCCCATGTTACATTGCTATGGTAAAAGCCAAAATGCAGCAGAACATCTTCCTTAGCATTCACTTCCCTCAGGAGAGGTGAGTAGCCAAACAAAGCTGAGTAGCCAAAACATTGGTTACTGAGTATTTAAACTTAGAGAAAAAAGATGGAGGACAGAATTTTCTTAAGGACAAAACTACTTATCATTTTGTTTTGAGTGTTCCAGGAACAGAAAAGGCAGGAAATGTGGGAAGACAGAACTTTCTCATATTCTGCCCTCCTCCTCATGGGGCTAGCAGACTGCAGATCCTTTCTGGAACACCACCATATGAAAAACAGCTGCAGTTTTAAATGTGGAAAAGCTACGTTCAGTCTTTTTGGGAAGTATTTTTTATTGACTGCAGAGAGAAACACCCAACTTAACTACTATTATTAAAACCTGCAGCAGGAACAGAGTGGCCCCAAAGCTGTTTACTCAAAGGTGGGAAACGTAGTTCCATTTAATCGATAGTTCTTTGTTTATTACTGATTTTTAGTTATCATAATGCTTAGCTCTATTTGAACTTTATGATGAAACCTAATGAATCAGAGAAGCAGAGAGCAGGAAATAAAAAATAAAAATACGTGAGTTTCAATGAACTAAGGTTGAATTATCAACTGTTTTTATTAAAGAATAACAAGGCATTAGGGAGGTAGCAGTTGTTTTGCATTACCCACTAGTCGGAACAAACTCATATTAGAATGAGATTTTTTTTGTTACACGAGGCTCATGAAGCTATTTGTAGCTTCTTTTCCAGCATAGACTTTTTTCATAATTCACTTTAAAGAGAATTAAAACACCAAAAGTCTGTGAGCAAATTTAAGGACTTCCTGTTTTGTCCTTAAAGTAAAATGTGACTACTTCAAATAAATGGTTAATGTCTTCAGTTTAACGCATCCTTCTTGTTCACACACTGTAGCCCAAACTACAAAGGCTAGAGGACACAAGCCAACTTAAACTGATTCTTCAATAAGTTAGGAATCACTGGCAAAAGTGACTTGGATGAGTACAATAATTCTACGTCTGTCATACGTTTTTTCTTCTCTAAAATTATAAATAAGGATGTGCTTCTGTGACATCCCTGTCAGTAACATGAGGCCAGCAAATTCTGAAACAGATGGATAGTTTGCCTTGTTGATAAGAGACCAGGGCTGAGGCTGCAAACTCTTTGGGTCTCATGATTTTGGCCGTGCACTGTATTTACACAAAATTCGTTTTCTAGCCCAGAGCTTCCCAAAGAGTATGCCAGTCATAGGTGTGCCAGAGATAAGGATTTCCTTAGCCCTTGGGGAGGAAGGCAAGGCCGAGGTTGGCCTAGTCAGTTGCCTCGGGCAGCAAACATCTTTCTCTAGTGTATACCTGAGATGAGGATTTGTGTATAAAGTGATTTAATAAGGAAGTATTCCCAGGACAAGCCTGTAAGTGAGTAGGGGAAGCTGGACAGAGAAGAGAATGAAGCCAAGAAGGTGGAAATTCCTAGTGAAGACCCAGCCTCAGCCTGAGGATATATTCTGCAGGGAGCTCTGGAGCATAAATGAGGATGAGCAATAGATAAACAAATACAAGCGTACCCCAGATTTCCTCCCGCCTTAAAGTAATTCCCACAATAGTTACAGCCTTCCCCCAAGGAAAAGGGACAATCATACACCGCTGTTTCTTGGTATGTGAGGGCAATAGCCCAAGGGCAATGCTATGAATAAAGTTGCAGGGTGTGAACCCTAAACACAAAGCCCACAGAATCAGGAGGGATGGGAACCAGTAAGAGAGATCTGAGAGTTTCAGGGTAGAACAACTATAGCGTCTACTATACTCTCATATTGCAGTCATGAGGTGTGGGGTCTGGCAGTACTTCCCCATTTACCCCAGTGGCAACAAACAAAATGGTGAGCATTATGGGGTGCTCAATGTTCTGTGTTGTATACAGATTTGCTTTTCACCAGTGTCAGCGTTATCTGGGAGCCTGTTAGAAATGCAGAATCTCAGGCCCCTTGCTGAATTTACTTAATCAGGATCTGCATTTCAGCCAGATGCTTGGGTGACTTGAATGCACATTAAAGTTTGAGAGGCACTACTGTAGAACATGCTCAGGTAAGTGCTTTACCTACCGGACACATTCTAGCAGCCAGCTGCAGAATGGCAACAGGCCACCATGAATGAGAGGTCCTGGAGCTGTTGGAAAATTTCGTGACCTAGATACCCAAGGACTATGGTGCACAGGCCACAGTGTGGCTGCTCCAGGGGGATGGGAAGGGATCAGGGAGGAGTTCCTTGTGGGTGCGGCTCCAGTTGGCAGCCACAAATCTCTACTTTCTCATATATTGGCTCCTTCTGTTTATGGCTGGTGTGCCCATTTAGTAGTCTCCAGTCTTGCTTTCACAATCGATGGATGTTCTGCAAATTAAAGATTCGTCATTTTTTTTAAAATGTGGAGAAAAGTTTAGAGCAAAACTTCATTTGCAGTAGCACAAAAAATTTCAACATTGCATTTGTCAACAAAAGAAAACATGGAGCTGGAGCCCATTCTTCTGAGTGAAGTACCACAAGAATAAAAAACAAACACAACACGTATGCACCGTTAAATTAGTACTAATTGATCAACACTAATGTGCACATAAGGAAAGTAACATTCATAGCGTGTCAGGCAGGTGGGAGGGGGAAGGAGGGCAGTGGTAAATATACACCTAATGGATGTGGTGCTCACTGGGAGATGGGCATGCTTGTTGGGTGATGCAAAGGCAATTTATGTAACCAAAGTGTTTGCACCCCCGTGATACTCTGAAATATATAAAAAAAGAAAAAGGCTGGGTGCGGTGGCTCACCCCTGTAATCCTAGCAGTCTGGGAGGTCGAGGAGTGAGGATTGCTCCAGCTCAGGAGTTCAAGACCAGTCTGAGAGCAAGAGCAAGACCCCGTCTCTATCTTGAAAAAAAAAAGAAAAAAAGAAAAAACAAAACAACTATTAGAATCTTTAATTTACATCATGAATCAACTCCTTCTTTACAATTAATATTACTACAATAGATAATAGTAATAGTTGCTATTTACTGGATGAATACTACATTCAAGGTGCTTTTCTAAATACTTTACATGTCATTTCATTTAATTTTTGCAACATTCCCATAAGAAATATATATCCAAGGGTAACAGCTGGTAAAGGGGAGATCTAAAATTCTCAACCTGGATGCAAGACTGTACAGTTTTGCCAACAGCCTTCAGTGTTTGCCCTTGACAATGTCTTAGACTAGCTGTATAATTTGGGGCAAGTCACTTCAACTTTTGAAGTCTCAATTTTCTTGCTTGTCAAAAGAAGTAGTTTAAAATGCCATGGAGTACTTTTCTGAGCATTAAATGACAGAGTAAACGTAAAATCACTTTGTAAATGATAATATGATATGTAAATGTTGGTTGTTTCTTCTATTACCCTTATCATTCTATACTTGAATTACGGAGGGGAGGGGGATCTGACTCTCATGATCATTAATGCTGATTTAGGATTGTGGTAGATGTGTCAGCCAGGGCTCTGCTAGAGAAGCAGATCCAATGTGATTTATTATAGGGGTTTGACCTTATGCAATCTTGGGGGCTGGATAAGGAGTCTATGAATGTTTCTTGTGCCTACTCCAGGGACTGCAGCCCGAAGTATCAGGGATGACAGTCAGGGAGGGAATATGGATATGGGATATGAGGGAACTGAGAGAAACCTGAAAGCTGAGCTAGAACCTATGAGGACAGATGAACCTAGATTGGTCTCTCACCAACAACCAGCCACCAAGCTCAAGAGCTGGTACATTTCACTGACAAGCTGTGCAGGAACTAGTCCAGCTGGGACAGCTGCAGTTCTGGCTGCTGCCCCAAGCCAACAAAGTGAGCCGGCAGTCCTGCTGGTGAACCGCAGCAGTGCTTGACCCAATATCCACCTTTCCAATGTAGACATAGAAACTACCCCATTTCAGCATTTCAAATCTCATGCAAATTTTTCTGTTACAAACCCTAACTCTGAAGCATACTGGAAAGGGAATTCTGACAAATGTAGTCCCAGCTTAGTTGATCCTGTATACAAAGCTACCGTAAAGGTGGAAAAAATCAAATATCTACAAGGATCAAGTCATTAAAATTAATAAGTGAAGCAGTTTGGGTTTAAGAAGGAGAGCACATGCCACAGGTAAATGGGTCAGAACATCTTTTTGGTGGTGGGAAGTAATTAGTATTATTCTTATCACTTTGTGAAAATCCTATGTGTTTTGGGAAAAATTAACATCCTGCAAATGTATACTTTTTTTTTTCTATCAGAGTCTTTGATATTATTTTTTTAACTTTTTGCTAATTTCTATATATAGGAGTTTTGGGGCTTTGGGGGTCAATTTTAACATTATTTTCTTGTATGTCTTCTATTTTTGTGTTGTGCTTAGAATAACATCTCTATTCCAAGATGAAAAAATAATCTAAATTATTTTCTTCAAAGGAAGAGGGAAGGTGGTAATATAAGTGTCAGCTGATATTAGGCTCATTGAGTTTACTGTAGCTTATCAAGTCATTGAGCCTGCAGTCCCTATGTCTTCAGACCTTTTCGTCCCCAAGAAAAATTAAGACTACAGATTTTCACATGAAATATCACAATTGTTAAATATTGGCAACTAATTCAAACTCACTTTTGAAACTAAAGAGGGCAGACAAGCTTTTGTGCTTACTTCTAGTGCACACTCCCTAATCATCCCTATGTACAAGGTGTGAACTGATAACCAGGCATTTACGGATAAACATCCTTGATTCCTGTCCTTCAGGGTCTCACAAATGAATGGGCAGATATTTAAAAATATAGTTACCATGTAAGGAATGCACATAACACCACAGGAGCACAGCAGAAAAGCAGGCTTCAGCAGGGGTCAGGGAAGACATTACTTGAGTCAATACTTGAGGTTCATACTTAGGAGAAGCAGGAGGGAAAAATAAAAAGAGAATTTCAAGCACTGAGCACAGCATAGATATTTTGAAGTGCTTTATGTGTCCCATTAAATGCACACATGTTGTCAGATGAGCCCTTCTCCTTCCAGCACACTTGACCAGAGAGAATCTTACCAAGTCCTGAAAATGGCTGTACCATGTTTTATCATCAGAGAAGCACAGAAATTGGAAAACATGACCAAAAACATTTGTATGTCCTGGTGTGTTTAATAGGGGTATCACATATGTTTTAGAAAGCTTGTAGTCTATGGAGCCAAAAATTGGTTTTTTTATTTTGATACTTTTTTTTTTTTTCGAAGTCAGATTTTTTAAAAGAGATATGCCCATGATTTCCTTTATGCAAATATTTGTTAGTTCTTGAAGTAAAATTGTTAGAAAATCTTGCTATTCTTAATACCCCTTCTGATGTTTCATGAAACTAGTTGAACCCCAGAGTCAGAGTCATCTTGGATTCAGCCCTACCTCTGCCAAGTCCCATCTATATGATTTGGGTAAGGTGCTCCTTCACAATCTTAGTTTCTTCACCTATGAAATAGGAATGTTAACAAATTCTCCCAGTGTTTGTGTGTGTGTGTTTGGTGGGGGAGCAGGTAAGAATGTGAAACACTTAGAATTTCTGGTGCGTAGTAAGTCTCCTACATGTTATCTCTCATTACAATTAACAGAAAGGGCTCTCTCATAAGCAAACTTATTTGATTGTTGCTTCAGTGCTAAAAGGTAGACAGAGAAGTTATTATTGCCGTTTGCAATTTTTTTAAATGAAGAAAAAGAATTAGAGGGAAGCTAAGGAGCTCGCTCAGTATTGGATCCCCAAATTAGTGACAGAGCTGAGGCTCAAACTTCTCTCTTTGAACTGCAGATCATTTCCCTACCCCATTGCTCCAACTTGACCATGCACGTCGATGCTTCTGCAGGGGTGAATTTCAAAATATTTATCAACAGGGAAGAGGCTCAAGGTATGGCTTTTCATTAACAGATACGGAAGTATTTCACAATTTTAACTGTTGGTGTATAGTAGTTAAAATATCAATGTGTCCAGCTATCAGTCCTGCATGTACCATGTCACATGACGAAGAATTCAGGAATTATAGCTTAGTTGTATTACGTCAAAATCTCTGGTTCTCTAGCTCGGTCTAGCAATGGGCTAATCTCAAGAAAGTAATCTTTTGTTGTGGTGCATTATGGGAAAGTAGGAAATAAGAGAAAATCAGAAGATCCTTTTTTCTTTACGTCAGGTTTGTCCTACTGTATAAGATTCACACCCAACACTATTATCTAGTGGGGTTCAATGACACCAGCCTACAAGTAGGTCTCCTTGTGTCCTCCATTTACATCTTAATGTGAATTATATTTGTGGAATATTATTAACAATTTTTGGATTTCTCCAAGTCATGTGTGTTTGGGTAGTTGCTGCTTTCACTATTCTCAGTTTTATAGTATATTTTATAATATTTAGCCCTTGGCTCATGTGAGATGGCTAAAGAGCATCTGTGTTTTTCTTATGGTCAAAATAGGGCTCTGCTACCAGCGTGTGTACTGAGCAGAGATTCTGGAAGAAAATAGGAAGAGAGAAAAAGGAGAAGACTCTCCCTGTTGGTGCTAAAAATTGTTCAAATTTAACCATATGTTTTTACATGTTATCACTAGGACAAGATATATGATTTCTTTCTTTTCCTCTGCGTATGTTCCACAAGCAAACCTTTGTCTTCATCTCATTAGTTCTTCTTTCCACATAAATAGTTTGTTTCGTTCTCTTTTCTTTTCTTTTTTTACATAGAGGAGTATAGGTTTAAGAGCAAAGAGGAAAGAGATATTCAGAGTCCTATCCATAGCAGCACTCAAAAATTTTTAAATAAATATATGCATCAAATTGAAAGAAACTTCTCTCAAAACCCTAGTAATAAACACTCACATATCTCCACATTTCAGTAGCCACTGAATTATCCTCAATTCAAATGAGAATCATTTTGAATGTCTCTGTTTAGTACATGTGGTAGATTGTATTACTGTTCTGTATATTTACTGCACCTCCCTGGGATGAGATTATACATCCCCACCAATTTCTACCTCACTGATGTTGGGATTGGCCATGGAACTGGTTTGGGCCAAGCTTCTTTTCCTTGCATGAGTGGAAGTGACATGGGATTCTTCTTTGCAGGACATTGAAGAGCCATAGCGTGGTTATGCCCTTACTCTTTTCTATTAGCCAAGTGGCCAGAATGGCAATGGGGTCTAGTTCCTTCAGCCTGGACTGTGAAATGAGCAGAGCAGCAACAAAATCATCACCAAGAGGTAAGGCAGGGAAGAATAAAATTTTGTTTTTGACATTGCAATTTTAATTTTGTTGTAATTTATTTCAGCATGACCTAGTGAAAACTGACTAATGCAGTATGGAAACATAGATTTAAATAAAAATCAAGAATATTTCAAATTTTTCTGAACAACTTTTTAAAGAAGACCTGGGCTTTCCTATCATCCTCTATCCATCTTTACATATAAATCACAGGGCTGGTTCAGATTTATAGTCTTGACACCAGGAAGCTGCTGAGCCAATCCCATGAGCAAATAGCTAGCCACTTGTTTCATTTTCCCTTCGACCTGAATCCACAACATGGTGTAGTATAATGATGAGAGCCATATTAATCAGGAAGTTGGGCTGCGGTCTCTACTTTGATGGAGATTCGAATTTAACAATGGGAACTCACTTAACCTCACTCAGTCCCAATATCATCACATGCGAAAAGGCTATGATCATACATTTCCTATCTCAGGTCTTTGCAGAGGCTGTTCCCACTGCCTAGAATGTCCTTACTTCTGCTCGTCCCTGGCTAGCTTAACCTCCTTCAGGTTTTAACTTCCAAGTCCCATCGATAGAGCAGCCTTTTCTGTTCCTGACCACCTTATTTAAACCAACTCGCCACTCTCCTTCCTGCTCTATGATAGCCCTGTTTGGCTACTATACAGCACACATCATGTGTATCATTTCTATATTTCTTTGTTTACCTGTCTATTATCTGACTTTCCAAGGCTGTATGCTCCTCAAGAATAGAAGTTTGTCTTATCTTGTGCATCACTATAATCCTAGCTCAAACTACGGTGTATGACATAAATTAGGTTGCACAAATAATTTGAGAGAATAAATAATAGTAGCCCATACTTATAGAGCACTTAATATATGTAAGCACTGGTCTAAGCACCACATGTATGTTAACACGTTTATTCTCAACACACCCTATGAGGCAGAAAGTATTATTATTCCCGTTTTACAGATGGTAAATAGAAGGTAAAAGACATTATGTAACATTCCCAAGATCACACAGCTAGTAAGTGGCAGACTCAGGAATCAAAAAGTGAGATGGATGGGTCTGGAGTCTGTGTGTGTCCTTAACATACATGCTCTTTGTCCCACACAGTGGTTGTGAATGAACACTGAAAGGAATATGTATTTGAAAGTGGTTTGCATAAAGGGTTATGCAAAACATCATAACATAAATATTATTATTTGTAGCCAACATATTTGTACTTCCTTTGCTATATACCTCAGCTAAAACCAGAGAAAAGATGCTGTCTAGAACTCCTCTTTCAGCAATTCCTTTCCAAACTTTCTGAGTCAAAAATTAAAAAGCCAAGTTACTTTCAATACAGTGCGGGAATTGTATTGATGTCAAAATGGAAGGTATTTTCTGATAGCTCTGTTCAACATTTAAAAAGTTATTATTAGATAATAACACAGGGTCAGTTCGTCTAAAATGCTTTGCATCTTCTTATATGTGTTGGGTTCTAGAGATTCAAAGATGAGTAAGTCACAGGCCCTGTTTTTAAGGAGTTCACAGCTGAGAAAGGAAATTTATACAAAGAGTTATATTCTTCCTACTCAAAGTGTGGTCTGTGACCAGTAGCATCAGCATACATAACCTAGGAACTTGTTAGAAATGCAGACTTTAAGTCCTTGCCATTCCAGACCAACTGAATCAAACTCTGCATTTTACTAAAATACCCAGGTGATTGTCTGAACATTAGAATTTGACAATTCTGAGTCTTTCGTGATGTTAGAAGGGGCATATTAGAGTATATACAAATTATCAGGAAAACACCAAAGTTGGAACAGCAGCCTGGAGTGGGGGATAGTGGTGTGGGTCTGTCCAGAGAAGGCCTCCCAGAGGAGCTATGATGCAGCTGAGGCTTGAAGGAAGAATAGTATGTATCAAGGAGGATTAGGAGGAAAGTGTATCCTAGAAGGAAGGACACAGGTAGGCATGTAGGCAGCGGGTGTACACTGAATTCTAAATAGTCCAATATGTTTGGAGGTAAGAAGGCGTGAGTGTCAGGAGTTGAAGAAGAGGCACACAAGGGAAAAATTTTGAGAGTCCTAAATTCCATGCTCAGACACCTGTCATTCTTAAGCTGCATATCTGTGGGAAAAAAGAAGGTCAAGTTTTTATTTTAGAAAGATCACTCCAGTTGCTATATGGTAGATAGACTGCATAGAAGCAAAGAGAAAGAAGGGATGATTGTGAAATATCCAGATGACATAAAGTTGGGTGGAGCAGTTACAATAATAGATGACAGAAGCAAAATTCCTAATGACTTCACCAGATTTGGAAACTGAATTTAACCAATAGGACTTAATTCAGTGACAAAGAAAACACATAAAGTTCAACATTCATGTGTGTGTGTGTTTAAGTCAGTTGAGAAAGCACAAGAGGGAGGCAGACATTTTTGATGAAAGTTTGTAAAAAATTCCCAAAAACTTGTGGCGGTGGATGTAGTCATGACTTAGTTGACCACAAGTTAAATCTGGGCCAACGGTGCACTAATGAGTTGAGTCTTTGGCTTTATGGACAGAAGCAAAATGCCTGGTCCGTGAGAAGTAACTGTTTCTCTTGCCTGACAACAGTCTCTCAACTGTGCCTTTCCCCACCCTCTCCTCTGCCACTTTATTAAAAGGCAAATCTATGAGTCTCTAAGGGTCTAAGAACCAGCACATGTTTACCCTTGAACCGGATGTCAGGAAGAATAGAGGTTTTCCCCACAGAGATTTTTATGTATTGAACCACTTTACAAGCTTTCCAAAATGCATTCTAACTATATGCTTGCTGTTGTCTCCCACCACGGGAGAGAGAGGAGATCCCCTTGAATAAATATTTCCCTTTTGTTTATGTGTTCCCAGTTGCTAGAACAGTGCCTGACACAGTACGTGTGTTTAAAATCAACAAGGTGATGAATGATTAGATGAATGAATGAAATGAATGAATGAATGGAGTTAAACAGAACAGTACTGTGAAAGAGCTGAAGGGGTACATGTAGATTGTAGATGGACATTCCACATAAAGACATGGGAGAGCAACTGTAAAATGTCTTTAAAAGAAAATGTGCACTCTCATCTTCTGCTCTGAGAAGTTAAAGTCCATTAGCAGCATGTTAGCGCTTTTCTACAACCCCAAAATCGTATGTTGCACACCCAGTATAATTTTCCCTACTGAGCTCCCTTGAAGTTTCAGCTGCCTTTCCCTGGCGCCTCCTTCCCCTGTGATCAGTGAGGGATTTGTGTCCCTCCCTGAGAACCGTTCCCTGGGAACGGTCACTGGAGCAATGCCTCTGGGATCCTTCTTCTGGCATAATCACAGCTGGGCATCAGATGTCAGAACCCCAGGATGGATAAACATGCGGTCTCTGTACTTTCAGGTTAAAAAGCTGTGAGTGCCCTGTCTGGCAGCCAGAATACAGGATTGTAAACCAAGAACACATGATGAAATCTCTGGGCTCTGTTAGGGGATGAGCCCAAAGCTCCAGCCTGAGAGTCTCTGAAAGCCCTCTCTGCACAGCTTCTAGTGAAGGACCAAAGATGCCTGGAATTGCTGTCTGCTCTCCAGTATCAGGGCACCATTTCTAGATTTCACCACCCTGTCTCAAGGACACCTTACTACCAGTTACATGTTTACTTGATAACACAAAATGAAAACATGGAAGCTAAATGCATTTTATGTGACTCTTTAAAAGCTATGCAAGCGAAATCATAGCCAAGCAAGTGTTCTGCCTCCAGTGAAAACATGCAGTGAATTTATAATGGTGCTGAGGACTTCCATGAAATTTTTTAATGTTTAGAATGATATTTAGTCTTTGCTTTATTGTATATTTTGACAGTGGAGTGTTCCTTGCCTTTTTATCACAGCAAGGGCAATTAGGCAGGGATAAGAATGAGGCAGTTTTTGGCTCTTAAGATAAGCCAACCTCATAGCCAGGATTATATCAAGAAGATGGGCTTACTTCCTCCTCTGAGAGGGACTGGAAATGTCTAGAACTACATTTGGTAAGAATGGGAATAGTCACAAAGTGTATGCTCTGCTCTTTGAAACTGGAGAAGTCAACTAGTGAATTTGTTTCATTTTTCTTTTTCCATGCTTGGCCTCAATTTCATGATTCTCTATAGCCTGTTTTTGCTTATCAGAGTAATAAAATCTTGGTTACTATTGTTGTTGTTAGTAGTAACAGTAATTAGTCCCTGCACTGAATAATTATTCTATGCAGGCAATGGGCTATATAATAATCTTCTCACTTACTCTCACAAAAATCCTAATCTCAAAGCCTGGCCTATTCATGGTTAGTGTTCAATCATCATAGTAGCCTAGTATGGATCAATAAATATTTTCTATCAGGTGTCAAATAGTAGCATAGCAACATGAGTTCCAAATAATGGGTTATGCTCACATTTAAGTAGGGGTGACATATTGGTTATGAGTCACCTGTATTTCCTTTGAAGGGACTATGTCAGACAGCTGTCTGCTGGTACTCAGCCTCAGAGCAACTTTTGTTCCCTCTCCTTTGTACCGCTAAGGCTGGAAGCCTGAAAACTACATTTCCCAGGTTCACTTGCCAGTTGACTATTAACAGTCTCAGTTTGAGACTTAGAGGTTTCCAAGGATATAAGACTTTCACTGCTAAAACTTGAACATTCCTTGGCAAATGAGGTCACCTTATTTGACAGTTATGTTTCTGTTGGGTTATTGGGAAGAAGGCAGTCACGTGGGATTAGAAGACCTGAGGAAGGTGGATGCCATTTCTGTTAATGCTACTGGCAGCAGCACTGACGGGTGTGTGAACTCACAGTCTCACAGCAGCAGCAGTGTCAGCTCTGACAGTGTCCCTGGGTCATTGGGAATGCCAGCTCGTGAAATTTGTAGTGAAAGTAGAAGTTCCCTATAGTTACAGATGTCTGGGGAATGTTAACTTTCCTCTTTTGTTCTTCAACCTTTCTAGTACTTTGTAAATGATTCCATATATTCAATCTCTGGCTGCATGACATACTTACAGTGGTTCCTATTTTTTTCTGATCGGACATTGACAGACAGCCCTGGTGAAGGGCTGCTCCAGAATAAAGGGAGCAGCAAGAGTTAGTAGGGCAGTGAAGTGCTAATCTGAAAAACTGCAGAAAGAGCCCAATCAGATAGATTTTTTTCCAAGATGTCAGAAGGTCAGGGACTAGAAATGATGTAGCGTGGAGGACACGTGAAGAACCAGGTTACAAGTACTGCAGCAGCAATCTATTCTAAGTCTTCCTAGGTCTCTGTAAAGTAAGCCTTGGCTGTCCTTCCAAGATTGACCCAAGAACTGGAAAAGCCCTAGATCTATTGTTGGATCTCATTAATAATTAGAACCATGAGGAACAAAGAAAGGTAAGATTGGCTCCACATCTCTGCTTCTTTCTCAGTTTGGATATCACTTCCTCTGATGGGGTAGGTGGACTTTATTTTTCCTGGAAATTTCCTTAGCATAGTACTCCATCATATGCAATACTATCTTAACTGCATGCCTATCTCCAATATTGGAGTTTCAGTTTCTTGAAAATAGGATGTTAAATTCTCAAGGCTTGACAGCGCTCGGCATATGATATGGTGTTCAGTGGTTTCCCATTTCTTTTAGAATAGAATTCAAAATTCTTACCAAGGTCACACATGGTACAAATCCTGGCCACTGCCCTAAACTCATCGACCATTTTTTCCTTTAGTCACTTTTGCTTCGGCCATACAGGTCAGGTCTCCTTTGCATTCCTCAACCATGCCAAAATTGCTTCTATTTCATGGTCTTTGCACTTGTTTTTATTTTTTTATTTTTAATCTTTCCCAAATAGTTTTGAACCAGATGTCTACATGGCTTGCTCCCTTCCTTACATCTGATCTCTGTGTAAATGATACCTTTAGAATGAGGCCTTCCCCAGCCACCCCGTATAAAGTCTACCTAACTGAACACAAGAACTGCAAGACCTGCCCTCTAGCACTTCTTGTTCCCCTTGAGCTGTTTCATTTTTCTCCATAACTCTATTCAGCATCACACAGAATATATACTTAGTAGTTA